>VZRX01016776.1:124536-273327 GCA_013398075.1 Notiomystis cincta | reverse complement strand
GCCGTGACACCTTCCTCTAGAGCGGGTTGCTCAGAGCCCAGTCCGGCCAGGCCTTGAACACCTCAGTGATGGGGCATCCACAGCTTGTTTGGGCAGCCTGTTCCAGTGCCTCACTACCCTCACAGTAAAGCTCTCTTTCCTAATATTGCATTTAAACCTATGTCTTTTAATTTGAACTCAATTCCCTTGTCCTGTCACTACATGCTCTTGTAAATAATCTTGCCTCATTTAGTTGTGGTGTTGTGTAGTTGTTTTAACACCGTGTTAGTTGGAGCTGTGTTCCCACGAGTGGGCAGATTTGTTGCTCTGCTGTCAAGATAAATATATATTATAAATATATACAGATATGATCTGGTGCAAATTGAGAAATTCTTGCAGAGTTCCTGCTGAGTGTTTTGAGCCGCTTAGGCATCATTTTTCAGGCAGCAGTCATGCTGATGACTGTAAGGAAACTTTGAACTCCCACGTCATGTCCTACAAGCTGTGGGTGCTGTGACGATGGACTGTAAAGCTTAGGAGAGGTTTATGCCTCGGCAGTGTATGACTGAGTTCTGGGCCTTCCTCCTAGAAAGTATTTAGGGCTAAACCAGGTGTGTCTGACACTACCCTGGGTTTACTCCTACACTTCAGATTTGTATTGTGCAGTAGTATTTTCATGAAATACAAGTCGTGGGAATGCTTCCTAGTGGACCAAGAGAGGTGTTAGGATGTTTATCATTAGAAAGTGGGCATTTGATAGTGCTTAGGTGTTCAGTCCTCTCCTTTGTCAGACTGGCAGCTCGCTCCTGGGTGTGAGCTGAGAGTGGCTGGAGTGGAGGCCACCCAGCTGTGTGCTGTTTCTGAAGAGAGGATGGATGTTTATCCAAGGAGTTCTAAAGAAAGAGCCTGCCTGCTTTTAGGCTGTTTCTGGCAAACAATGCCTTAAGGATCATCCTGAAACTGCTTTTTAAAAAAAACATCTTCTGGAAGGTTAAGCAGAACAAACATCTGTTAACAGCTGCAGTAAAATTTTCTCCTTTACCTCGACATTTCAGCTGTCACTTCAGAACTATTTTTTATTTAATAGGCTGGAAATAGAAGCTGGGTACCAGCCCCTCTGCATTGTCATCAGCTACCTGGTAGCTCTCTCTTAGCCTGCAATTATGTTTGGTCATGTCCCTGTTACATGTCAATGAGCAGTGTTGCAGGACATCCCACAGAACTGCCATGCTGAAGTGTCTGTGCTTCCCATGAATAGTTGTAGCCAGGCTTCTTCCTTGTGCTTCCTATGACTTAAAAAGAAGCAGCTGTGCCTGTTGAAAAGCTTTGGGACACTTGTTCACGTCTGCATTGTCACAGTCCATTTAAGAGACCCAGGTTCATTGTTTTGGCATTAAGCTGTATGGTATATTAATTTATAAACATAATCAAAAATCATGTGTCACTTGGTGGGAACCCTGTAATTAGATGCACTTGTAAAATCAGACACAGTGAAAACAACCCTGGCTCTAAATCATAACATTTTAGTTACATTTCTATGTTAGGCATTGGTACTTTTAATTTAGGTCAGGGTAAAAAGGCTTCTTGACTCATTGTGATGAAATAAAAACATACATTTCATTGCAGTCTACAACTTCCTCATGAGGGGAAGCAGAGGGGCAGGCACTGATCTCTCCTCTGTGGTGAACAGTGACAGGACCCAAAGGAGTGGCCTGAAGTTGTGGCAGGGGAGTTCATTGGATATTAGGAAAAGGTTCTTCACCCAGAGGGTGTTTGGGCACTGGAACAGGCTCCCCAGGGAAGTGGTCACAGCACCAAGCCTGACAGAGTTCCAGAAACATTTGGACAATCCTCTCAGGCACATGGAGTGACTCGTGAACATGGTCCTGTGCAGCACCAGGAGTTGGACTTGGATGATCCTCATGGGTCCCTTCTAACTCAGGACATTCTGTGATTCAGTCTTGTTGAAGATCTGTCATTAGCTTCAGTTACAGAGTAACAATTTACAAGTACAAATGAAAAAATCCTCATTACTTAGAGCTAAAGAATGGCTTCATGGGTAGATATAAAATGATATCATCAAAATAGCATTGTAATGCTCTATTTTAAAATATTAATATTATGTATGCCAAGCATACAGTGAAGCTTTTGGAGATGGAGCTCTCAACGTGAATGTGGTTGGTGTCTCTTCTCCCCTCTTTTCCTCAAAAAGAAAAAATCCACCCAAACAAAAATCTTTAAAATTATTTAAAAGGTAGTCAATTTTAGTGTGCTATTTTGACTAGACAAGAAAATATTTATGTATATTTAAAAAATACTTATTAATGTTATAACTGGCTTCTTAATTGAATTAATTTAGTCTTTATCACAAAGCTTATAATAGTTATTTTCTGGTTGCCTTTCTAAGTCTTGATCTCTCTTCATTGCCTTCAATTCTTAGATTTGAGGTCTAAGACTGATTTTGTCTTGACTGGACATGACTTTAATTCTCCTGTGCCCCTGCTGCTGTCCAGCTGCTGTCTGCAGGAGATCTTTATTAGAGGTTGGAGGAAGTGAATGTGTGGGGCTGAGCAGCTTTCATTCCCTTCTGCCCCTCATACTGTGCTGACTCAGTTGTCTGGATGTTCCTGAAGCTCCATCACTCGAAAAACACAGGCAGGAGTGGGAGTAGAACTGCAGAATGGTGACTGAAACAGCAGTGCTGAAACCAGGAGGCCTGGCTTCTGCTCTAAGAGGTCTTGTTTGTAAAGAAACTCGTGTGAGGATCATCCTGTAGTTTCTCCTTTAGATGAGTGATCGAGTGATATTTGTCTTTGTTAGAGCATGGTCTCAACTCTCCTATTTTCAGTTTGATTTGCCACATGGAATGGCCTCAATGTTTTGCTCACATCTCCATGAAGTGCCTGGATTGATTTCCATAGAACTCAACTGAAAACACTATCAAAAAAACCAAAATTACAGCCATTCCTCAGTTTCTCTTCTTTTATTTGCATATTGAAGGGTAACTAATGTGCTTGGAAAAAGGCTGGGTCCCTGTTCAGAGCATGCAGGACACTTGCTGTGGTGGTGTTTTCACAGGGGATGGAGCAGCTGCAGGCAGCCAAGGCTACACCAACAGTGGCTACAGTGTTTACGAGGAGGAGAACGACAGGTTAACAGAAAGTCTGCGCACCAAAGTCAGCGCCATCAAATCCGTACGTACTTAACTGCAGCCTACCCTCACGTTCTTTGCATTCAGTTGTGGGGGTCAGGGAGGCAGCAGACTGAGCTTGAAGCAGAAATTTAAAACTGGGATGTGTTAACTGGGTTGGATGCTGGGTGACCACCAAAGCTGCTCGGTCACTGCTCAGGTGGATGGATGAGGGAGGAAGAAGTACAATAAAAGGTTCATGTGTCAAGGTAAGGACAGGGAGAGATCACTCACCAATTACCATCATGGGCAAAACAGACTCAGCTTGGGGAAATGAATGAGAAATAAAGCCTTAAAATGCTTTGATGCTTTGCCACTACCTTTCCCTTTTTCCAGGGCTCAACTCCACTCCCAATTTTCTCTACTTCTTAACCCTCAGTGGTGCAGGGGAACGAGGAATGGGAGTTGCAGAAAAAAATGTAATGTGAGAACAGCTCTTAGAAATAGCATGCTAATATCCTCTGAAGGAAAAGTTTAGTATTCTGATGACTCTGATTCCTTTCAGAGATAGAGGACTTCTTCCAAACAAGTCTAACTGAAGGACAGCTTTGAGATTAAAGTTGTGTGGATTTCTTGTTCTTAAGAGCTTAAAGTTTTATGAAGTACATTCCAGTGAATTTTTAGGCCTGAACTCACTTGAAGTCTTACTGCTAATACTGTTGCTTAAAATTGGTTTAGTATTAAAGAGAAATTAACTAGGTTTAGAATAAGAAGTTAGAGCAAGTTAGGAGGGTAAAACAAAAAGCCTTGACCTTTGTGATCAAATTGCATTTCTTGTCTCCTCCTGTCATATGTTACATTTCAAAATCTGTGTATGTCAACAGAGCAGTTCATGGCACCCCAAGGAGCTCCTTCTGGAGTTGCATCCTTTAGTGCAATGTGATAATCTTAGCATATGGAATAGCCTTCACATAATCTTCCAAGAAGCCTCATGTAAAATCAGTTTCACTCTTGATTGAAATGCATCAGTATGAGATAATGAGATTCAAGTTGTGACATGTGAAAACAACAGGCTAATCCATGGCATGGGGGCCTGGAGTGCATTTCCCTCCCTCCCAGGAGTTGAGCAGGTTGTTCAAGGACAGATAACAAAGGAGAAGCTGCTAAGAGTCAGGCTCAGTGCCAGTTCTCCCCTGTTTAACTCCAGAGCTGCTTTGAGCCAGGGCTCTTCTGGCTGGCTCCCACCTTTGCGATGCTGCAGCTCCAGCTCTCAGACCTCTCTGGCTGCACCTGGGATCTGTCTCAGGCTGCTGCCCAGGCTGTTGCTGGCTCTGGCCACTGTCTCAGGACTGACTCTCCCTGGCCTGTGCAGCTTTCCTCCTTGTCTTGCAGTGCTCTCAGTGTTCTGTGACACAACCCAGAGATGGGCTATCCAAGGTCACTGAAGAAGGTCTCATTTATAGCACACAGCAGCTTGTCAAAAGAGATGTATTTGCAGGTTACAAGTGTCAACTCCAGCAGCTCTTGAGTCAAACCAGTGCTCATGGTTGTCTCTGCTGTGTGCCAGCAGATTTAACAGTTATTCCAGGAAATGGGTAATTGCTACTTCAGACTTGACTAGATCATTTTAAAAGCTCATGCAGTAATTCAAGTAAGACATTATCTGGAAAAGGGAAAGAGGAGCATTGAGTACTTTCTGTGACTCTTTAGACTGATCTAGTCAGATGAAAAATCTTTATTTCCTTAAGGATTATTGATAGAATACTGTGCATGTTATTTTGTTTTTTGAAAATACCAGATATTGCTTTCACTGGGGAAATGCTAGTCATGTCTTGTATTTTTGACTGGGTTCTCTAATCTATGTATAACTCATATTTCATACTTTTTGTTTTGTTTTTTTTTTCTGATAGCTTTCCATTGAAATTGGAACAGAAGTTAAAAACCAGAATAAAATGTTATCAGAAATGGTAAGTATTGAATAACTAGCTTTCTTTAAATATGGTTTAAGAAGTTAATAATATAAAGCATCCTGTCTTTTAGTATCAAAATTTGTATTAAAATGTTGACAGCTTATTGTTGACTGTAACATGTGACTAATTTGTCAACAGTATCAGTATTTGTATTCAAAAAGATAAGGTGTGCAAATACATTACTTTTAAGGCACAACCAAGATCTTTTTGCTTCAGATAAGAAGTTTTGGTTTTCAATTAGCAAATGTATAGTATCATTAAAAAGGCTCTTCTATATTTAATTGTATTCAAGAATAGAAGAAGGAAGCAGAAAGTAAGGAAATCAGAAAGGCCTTTTTTGCTTACACTTTGCTTTGGCTTGGGGTAAAAATAGCACTGGATAAATGGGTGAAAGTTTTTCCTGGTTAATTTTTGCCTCTGAAATAATTTTAGTTTTGGAAACTTTGAAAAAACAGGGGAAACTAGATTTAGTGAGCTGCAAAGGTATTTCTTTTCTCAGAGTAACGTGTTTTTTGTTCTTTTGTTTACTTGGTTTTTTTCCTAATGTAGGAGAATGATTTTGACTCTACGGGTGGACTTCTGGGTGCGACGATGGGCAGACTGAGAACCCTCTCCAGAGGAAGCCAGACAAAGCTATTATGCTACATGATGCTCTTTTCATTATTTGTTTTCTTTGTAATATACTGGATTATTAAACTGAGGTGATGCATGTTACCTCTGGTTTACATTGTGTAATTTCAGCTGTAGTCTTAGTTAATGAAGACATTGATCTAAACTGCCACATTCTGTTGATAAAACACAGTGAAATTGTTATAAATTGCATTAACAATTAATGCGAAGTTATATATAGTTTTCTTAATGTATCAGAATTTTTCCATCATCCCCTGTTTTGGGGGGATTGTTTGTAAATATGCAGAAACTGCTAGCATAGCATGATAGGCTTTTTTAAGGGAAAATAGGTTTTAGAATTGATTGAAAAAAATTCAAAGAACAATGGTTATTTGAATAGGAAGTAATTGCAGAATTTCAAGGATTTTTTTTTTCATTCTGCTTTTCATTCTGGGCAATGCTCTAAATTAGAGCTCCAGTTTCAGGCATATAATAATTTCCTGGGTTGCAAAAGCATGGAGAATATGTGGATCTTTCTAAATAGGTCTTACCTGTGGATTTTTCAAAGGCTGGCCTGAAGCTGACAAATGTAATAGTGGTACCCTCAAAAATCACTTTTTATGGTTAGATCTGATGGTGTTTAAGTAGCTTAAACCATGTGTTCTGGGGAGAAGTTACTTAAAACTGGATTATTTTTTAATTTAATGTGACAGATCATGTTTATACAACTACTCTTTTAAGCAAATGCCTTTCATCATTGGGACCAACCAATATGGACACAGTACAAATGTTTTCTTTATATTTAAAGTATTTAAAATGGAAATGATTCCATTGAATCACTTGAACTTTTACCATTAGTATGTTTACTTTTCAATTAGTGATTGTCCCTAAATCTACAATCCATGATGTCTGAAATACAATGGCAGATATTTTGAATTTTATATTAAAGTATATTACGATGCATTTGTTGGAGGTGCAGTCACACTAAGGTACTTTATTTGAAGACTTAGCTTTGGCTCACCAAGCAGTTTCTAATAATTGAGGCTATTACATTGCTGAGTTTTACATTCAAAAAGAAGTTAAGTTTCGTAGATATTGAAATTGTATCTACAATTTTTGAAAAACTTTTCTAGAAATACTGTATAATGCATTACTTTTAATAACCAATTATGAATTTACAAATAAAATGTCCTGTAGTATTATCCTAGCTAGTGTTGTTGATATACATTTTTTCTACTGTAGAATACTAGTGTATTTTTTTGAAAATGGTTTTGTACTTAAGGGGTAATTTTTATTTTTTTTAATCACTGCCTCTTCCAGTTTAAGTGGCTGTTTCAGGAAGGGTTTAAGTAATTATGCACAGTTTTCATATTAACATGTTTATTTTTAATGTTTTTCTTTAATAATTATGCACAAAACTTGGTACATTGCTGCTGAAGCTTAGGCCTCCAAAAGCTTCAGATACACTTAAACAGCTGTTTGTAGAATTCTGCAAATAAAAATCTGACACCACTCCCATCACCAAAAATCCATGAGAGTGTGTAGCACAAATTGATACGGGTTTGGCAAAGATGACAGAGTTCATTTTGATGATTGCCTGTTAAAAGTGAAAGATAGGGAAGGTAGATGTAATTGAGAGGAAAGGCACAGTTCTAGGGTTTGATTATGGCAGGGAATCATTGGTGCCATAATTGCTGATCTTGAAAGCAAAGCCATACTGAAATTGGATTAAGCTATGTAGCTGTATTCCTATGGAAGTTCTGTCAGCTGAGATGCTCTGAAGTGTAGATAAAGCTTGCTTAAAGAACACATTTGCATAGGTCATTGGAAAACATAAGCAACCCACTGAAAAAATGGAATGCAGGAGGCTGAAAGTTTTCAGAGTCCTTCATATCAACAAAAATTTTACACTGTAGAACACTGGTAATGGTGAAAGACCTTGATGTGCATTTTGAGGGCAGAATTACTGGTCTGTGTTCTGCTCAAAGTGTACCGGCTGCTTGTCACCTTCAGTGTGCAACACACGTCATGCTCTTGCTTTCTTAATTTTGAAGGAAGGGTGGAGATGCATCACTTCCTGGGAAGTATGTCCATGTATTTGCATATGATGGAAAGCATGGTTTCGTCTGTGCCGCCTCCGATTGACACCAGTCTCAAGTCTCTGCAGAAACACCAAGGGTAGATGCAAACATTGCCTTGCTGTTCTGATGTGCTCTGCTGGACAGCGTGCCCAGCAGTGCTTACACATTGTGTACAAACACCAGATCCCTGCAGAACACCTCGTCCACTGGCTCCTGGGCAGGTGTCCGTGATGCTTCCCCCAAGCCTATAGTTGACCTGTAGGAGGGGAGGGAGCTTTTCCAGGGCCAGCAGCAAAAAGTGTTGCAGCACTTAAATTTGCTTAACCGTGGTGAAAGAGTCAACCAGCACAGGAGGTATTGGAGAATTGTACAGAAAGTCTACAATTTCCATTCCAGTGTTTAACCAGTCCAGGTTTCCCTAATGGCTATGTAGGATCTGGTAAAATCCTTATTAGCATTATATTGTACCTTAACGTTATACAGTTTAATAATACTACAGGTAGTATTGTATATTCTGTGCTTTAAAAATGAATGGCTGCTTCAAGAATATTTTACTTGTGATTTGATATTTCTAATCACACTTGTTTAAAACCTGCAGTTACCATCATCTGTAACAGTATTGCCTAAGTTCCTTGTGCTAGCCAGACTGCTACCCTGCTGCATCCTTGAGCAATTTTACTCACAAATTCCTTTCCTCCTTTGGGAAGAAGAAAAAACCACCACCAATAAAACTACCAGAACAACTGTACTAAACTATCTCCACTTAGTAACCTGAAGGTTCCCCACCTTCCTGTGTGGGACAGCAGACCTGGAGCAGTGGTAGGTTGCTTGTTCTTAGTGCTGCAGTGCTGCCTGCTTTGCCAAGCTGCAGAAAGCCCCTGCCAAGACTCAGCATTTGACATCTTCACTGCAGCAACAGAAAGTAACTAAGCTTCAAACTGCTGTGGAAATAAACTAAGTAATTTTCTTTCCCATTTCTGGCAGTGATCAGTGCTGGTCAGACATGGGTAAGAAAGCGAGTTTTGGTGACTTAAGCTCTGGTTTCCCCTAATAGCCTGGCTTCATGGCAGTGGTCCCTCAGAGATGCTGCTCTGCTTCCCTGGTTAGAAGGCCATTGGTAAATTCTTACCAAGGTTTGCATGGTTTAGAGTAGCACTGCTTCCCAGGCCATTTATACACTGCTGCTTTTCAGCACAAACTGCACTTGATTACAAAACCTTTACCCTTCTCATAACTAACGATCTTTAGGTTTGTAACTATTTTAAAGTTCTATGAATGGCAAGAATTTTTTCCAAAAAAATGTACTGATGAACCCTCAAGCCTAATATCTTCTGACTTCTTCCATCTTGAGACTCAGCCAGATTACCTATACGCTGTCCAAGTTAAGCAGAATCTGGAGAAGGCTTTGTTCTAGAGAGAGGAGTTAGAGCTGGTGCCCCCCAGAGCAGCAAGCCCCTGACCAGGCTGCCCCAGTCCACAGCTGTGCCTGCCAGTCCCTGTGAGCCTGTCCCCTTCCCCTCAGGGACATTCTGAAGGCCAGGCTGAGGCAGTGGGCTTCACCTTGACCGCTCTGAGCATAGAGCAGAGAGTAGAGCACAGCTCTAAAGTCATCACTGTACAGTTTCCTGCTTTGATTTGCTATCTTAAAGGTAGATGTCATGTGCTTCATCTCCTAAATTCCTTCTCAAGATACTCATAAAAGTCAAAGTGGTAGACAGGCATCTGTCTCAAAGCCTCTACAGAAAAAGGTGGAAACTGCAGATTTTGTTTCACAGATGACAGGAATTGGTATTAAGTCCTGTCTCAGCAGTTAGCTACAGACTTCAAAGCAAATTGTTTTTGTCAGCAGAAATGGATAGGTTTCATTTTGTTTGGTACAACCATAAATTGCTATAATGAAAAAAAACTGATTAAAACCCCCCAGCTGTCTGGCCTCACTCAAGTTTAGACATGCTTTGTAAAGAACAAAAGACTATAAACAATGAAATAAAGAAAGAAACTGAATAAAGTATTTGAACACATATTTTTAAATATGTGAAGGAAAAAATATCTGACTGGAAATACATCACTTATACAAAAATCTAATTTAAAATTATACAGAAGTTTGGTTTTTAACTATCCTCACTTATAAACGGACCTTCATATTGCAATACCTACATGTCAGTTGAGGAGCAAAATGAAAACATGTTTCTTCTGCAGCTATGCATTTGCAATACTGCTTACACTTCTATTTCACATGAGTAGTCAATATTTTTCACTGCTGCTTTCTCAAGTCTTTCACAATGCAGCAAGTGAAGAAATGATAGCATTCTCCCCATCACAGCCCACAAGAGTAAAACTTGTAAGATCTGGAAGCAGTTAGACATGGTGTTTAGCAGTTAGTAACAATCTTAATAAAAAAAACCCAAACAAAACAACAAATTGAACTCTTTTAAGAAGACTACGTAAGTTCTTTCTATAACTATTGAAATGCACATAATTACTATTAAAATATATGAATCACTACCTGAATTTTTTTAAAACTCATGAAATCTGAAAAATTGCAACAAACTTGATAGTAAAAGGCTTCTTTCCTCTGATCTCCCATAGCCTGGGTTTTTCAGATAGATGATGGGTTTGTTTAATAATTGATTTTTGCCAAGTCATTGTGTCTTTAAGGCCTTTCAGGCAGAGGAGAGAAAAATAAACAAGCATGATTCCAGGCTAGTGCTCTCCTTCTCCAGAATCCTGCAATTAGGGTAGAGTTTGGAAAGTCCATTCTTTATGGGTGTTATATTGGCTTGTATTGTTCTATGAAACCTTTTGATATTTGGGCTCTAAGATTTTTTAATTTTTAAACCTATTCTCCTTATTAGAATCTGTACAAATGAGACATTTACATATATAAAATCAACCCAGTATAGGCACCTACATGGTGAAGCAGCTCTCCATGCCCTCTAGAGAGCAGGTGCTTAAGAAATGCCAGTTGTCCTACAAAGTTTAAAATGTTAATGATTAAATGGCAGATATGAATAAAGAAACTGGGCAAACAGTTTTGTGCCATTTCTGTTTAATATCTCAAACTGACACTGATAACTAAAATTCAGACTTCATGCACTACCCATGCGTTGTAGGGGTGTCCTTTGAGGAGTGAGTAACAGCCCGATGTGTCAAAGACATTTCTAACTTCACTAACGTTTCTTTGGGAACTTCATAAAGATTCTGCTGCAAAAATGTTTGTACATTAGGACTAGATGTCCTGCTGTGCAATTATACTGCTGCTACTGGACAAACATCACAGTGACGTGAATGGTTACTCAGACTGCTGTACGAAAAAGAAGGGCTTTAGGGAAGTTGCTGCTTTGCTTATTGTTACAGATTAACAAGATTCTGACTTGAAGGTGTAATTGTTTATTTAGGAAAAACTCTCCTTGTCTCTTCCTGGACCTTTGGTTACTCAATGATGGAATTTTACTGATTCATAGAAAATTTCAGAATATAAATATCACGCTATCTTTAGCCTAATTTATAACAGTGTTTGTTTTAGAGGTAGAAAGCTACATTTCTTCAGCCAGCTGACTGGGTACACCAATAGAATTTCTTCTAATAAAAAATGTGCCTGTGCTGGTATACTTGGAAACCACTCTGGAATCCACAGCCCTGCTCACAGTTAGCACTACTATACAGGGCTAGGAAATCTTTAAACAAAGCTATGTAAAAGCACATACACATTAATCTGTACAGACTACAACATTTACAGTAATGCTGCAAGAAAGGGATTCATTTTATTCAGAATGCCTACTGCAGGAGCTATTAACACCTCCATCACCAGTGACCATTATTTGTTAAAATAAGGCTGTGAAAAAAATAACTAAGAAAAACCATCATATTGAGAGCTGGCTTAAAACCACCATCATAAAGTGGTCTGCACCTTTGCAAGAGAATTTCAGGAATCCACTCGTCAAAAACATTGAGGATCTCTCTGACCACAATGGCATTCCTGTTCATAAAATGCTATTAAAAAAGTAACTCAGCCTACCTAAGAAGAAACAAGCTTTTTGCAGATTTTCTCAAGTGTTCTGCTCTTACTTTACATAGACACATTTACCAAAACTTTCAGCTAACTGAATCACTTATTTGGCTAACTTTGGATTAGGTATTGTCTCTGTAAGGGCTGAACAGAAAGTTGTTACTGCAAGAGAACGCAAGGTCAACTTTGGTCCTTCTATAGAATATAAGACACGGGGGCCAGACACCAAGAAAGCTGTTTGCTTAGGGAGAATTTTGCTCTAAGTAGATAGAGACTAAAATTTGAAGAGACTTCAATTAATTTGCAAAAAGGCCTCTGTACCATTTTAATCATTTAACAGCTTGCTGAAAGCAATTACATCTCTCCTGTATCTCACATGGTATCTAGTGTGACTAAGGGGGTGGAGGCTGCTATCAGAAAAGACTTCTGCAGAAGCCAAGTGGGAAACTCCAGTTTCACACATATCTGGGGACAAAGATAAAGCTGATTTTCATACATTTTACAATAAAGCTTCTGGTTTTAGTTCTGTTCTTGTAATCGAGATTACAAGCAAACAAAAAGCAAAGAGAAAAATGTCACTGGTTGGTAGCTCTCAATTTTCCCCCCCTTTTTTTCCACTCACCAGAGGACCATCAGGGAAAATATTGAGTTTTCCTTTTTCATTTGACATTTAAGCTAACCTGTGGGTAGTTCAAGCTTCACAACTTTAATGCAAAGCCAAGACTTGGCCGAAGGGTAGTAAGTTCTGACACATCTACCCAAAGTTAATTGCACTGGGTGTCCTTGCATCCACAACACACTTCAGTGACACGCCATGAAGCGGAACAAGACCATTCACACCGGTGAGGAGCTGGTGCTCTTTTCGAGTAGGTGATTGTTTAACAGGACATTTAGGAGGCTAAATTTCAGTTAAAGCCACTTTGTATTTTCATCACTCCCTTACCTGTAAAACCTGCTCACGAGAACTTCACTGGTGAATCCCATTCCTCCCCAAAACTGGAGACAGCTATCAGTCACTTCACGGGTCAGACGACCTGCCTTCAGCTTAGCCATGGAAGCAAATTTTGTCACGTCGTTGCCTTCTACATAGAGAGCTAATAAAAAAAAAAGAAGAGATAAAAAAGCAGTCACTCTGGAAACCACCTCCCCTTGTTCCTGCAGCCTGGCAAGGTTCTTTGCACGAAGAGAAGCACATCTGGGAGGCAGATGTGGCGCTCACCCACGGCGCGGCGCAGCAGTGAGCGCAGGAGCTCCACCTCGGCTGCCAGCTCGGCCAGGCGGAAGTGCACGGTTTGGTTGTGCAGCACGGGCTGGCCAAACACCTTCCGCTGCCGGGTGTACTCAATGGTCTCTTGCAGAATGGTTTCCAGCGGTGTCAGGACTTGAGGAAACAAAGCACAGAACAAAATATCGTTCTAGCCAGATAAACCCAACTTTTTAATAAAGAAGAAGGCTTTTTCACATTGTACAACCAACACATTAGGGTTTTAAAGCAAACTGTTCTGTACACTCAGTTTGGGGTGTAGCTTCAGTTCTGAGAAGAGTCTGGTACCTCCTTGTACCTTGATGACATTTATCTCACCTGAGCCCCAAATTGCCAAAACCTGGAGGAGAGGGAAGGGAGGTGGGTAGGACAGAGGGAGAGTCATAGAAAACAGTACCAACATGATGAGGTAAATTTTATGCTTAGTGTCTCATTTGGGGCCCTAGAAAAAACTTGTGGCACCTCCTATTTTCCATGCTACCTGTGTTCTGAAGGTTTGTTAAAATACTCTTAAAAAAACCCTGAAGGCAGACAGTGTAGTGTGCTTGGTGAGGAATGCTGTAGAAATGTAAATTGAAGGAAGCCTTCAGGGAGAGGGCAGAAACCTGTTCTAAGATCAAGGAACACAAATAGACTGCTTTTTACATCTGCATTCTGTGATCAGATCCCAGCACAGAGAGGAAAAAATCCACATCCACTTAAAAAAAACATTAAATAACTCTCCTAATGGAAACAGAATGAAAATAGGATACTGCTGTAAAACAGGTGAGAGAGGCAGCAGAGATGCTTTAAAGCAGAAGAATTAGTTTCCCGCTTTTTTTTTCTGCAAACTGAGAGACATATCCCATTTTAAACAAGAAAAAAAGGGAAAAGTTTCTTATCCAAGGCAAGCCAGCCTTGAAGTGAATGACTAAGCTATCAGCCTCTTGCAGTGTAGCTGAGATAACAGCAGGTGCAGAGTATGTGGAGAATTTTGTTTGGCAAATGTGGACCCATATTAGTATGACAAGCAGCAGGGAATGATTTCACAAATCTATCTGTATGAGAAGGGTCACATTTTCTCTTTTCAAAATATGCATATCCACATCCATTTGCATTTAGAGTCTAAACCATAAAACTCTGAATCTGAAATGCAAAATAAAACCAGGCCTTGGACTACTACAAAATCCCTTTTCCTACCTGCCAGTTACTCACGTGACAGTCCCCTGCAGGAGCCTAGTGTGGTTTCATGTACCTTTTTGCTTTGTTTTCAAAGTCACTGCTATTTAAATTTTATCTCTCTACCAGTCTCCTATGTAGACTCTGCATCCCACCAACTGCCCCGTGCCATGATCATTCACCATCACTTCCACAGAGCACCATTTTTCACATGAAGTCTGCACACTCCACAGGGTGGTCAGCTTTTCTCATTTCCTACATATTTTCCCCTCCTTTCTCATACAAGTAACCTCAATATTTATTTTTCAGAAGAGCATATACAGTAATGTCCTCATTTCTTCTGTGTTAACACATTCAGCTGTCACCTAAATGCTGGTTTTCTGGACAGGAAAATAAATGTCTTCTTTTCAGGATCATCTCTTGAACAGAAATACTGTTTTTCCAAAGGACAATGTCACACAACACTGTAGCATGCATAACACCAACAGCTTTTTTACTTGTATGTGTATGGTCTCCAGCTTGAGAAATGTTAAGAAAGAGCAAGGAGTATCCAGGCACCACTTGTCCCTTTCCCTCAGACTGAAATCTGGGAAGAACACAGCCAAGTCTGAGCTGCTGGGTGGGAAAATGAACAGTACATGCCAGTGCTAGGAGAGCAGAAAGGAGGTGGAAGGGACAGAGACAAGGGATTAATCTTGTGTTGGTCTGTCAGAGCAAGGTGCTTCAGCATGGCTGGTGTGGTTCCCAGCATCCAGCACCAGGCAAAGAGGAGATGGGAAACAGCAGAGAGGAGGCAGGAGCAAGATCAGGTAGGAAGAAACAGAAAGAAATCGTTCAGGCCCTGTTTGCAAAAGGTCTGAAGATCATTAAGGGGCTTTGGCTAAGCTCTGCCCAGGCTGTCACCACACATCTTGGCCCAGACTGGGGTTCTGGGAAAACTGCTCTTATAGCATCCACCTCTCCAATTCACTGCTTCCTTCCTGCCCCTGCTGATCCATCCTCCTGTTTCCTTAGCTGCCAACACTGCCCTTCTTCTTATTTCAGGAACTGTCATTTGCGCAGAGAAACAAACAGAGGAAATCCAAGAACTGCCCTGGGCTGCTTCAAAAGAGGCCATCAGGTCAAGGGTTGTGATTCTCTCCCTCTGTCCTCTGAGACCCCATCTGGAGTACTGCATCCAGCTCTGGAGCCCACGGTACAAAGCAGACATTGATTTGTTGGAACAGGGCCAGAGGATGGCCCTGAAGAAGATTAAAGGGCTGGAGCACCTCTCCCATGAGGACAGTCTGAGTGCTGGGGTTGTTTAGCCTGGAGCAGTGCAGGCTCTGGGGAGACCCTATTGCAGCCTTTTGATATATAAAGGGAGCTTATAAGAAAGATGAGGACAGAGTTTTTACCAGAGCCTGCAGTATCAGGACAAGGGGGCCTGGTTTAAAATTAAAAGAAGGTAGATTTAGATTGAACATAAGGAAGAATGTTTTGGAATTGTAACTAGATGATCTTTAGGGTCCCTTCCAAATCAAACCATTCTATCATTCTATGATTCTGAGAAATTCCTTAGATTGGTGAGACACTGGAACATACTGCCCAGAGAAGATGTGGATGCCCCATGAAATATGCATTCCCTGGACATGTTCTGGGCCAGGATGGATGGGGCTTTGAGCAACCTGGCTTAGTGAAAGGTGTCCCTGCCCATGGTGGCAGGGTTGGACATGATGAACTTTTAAGGTCCTTTCCCAAATTATTCTGTGATGCTGAATCAAGGTATTCAGAGCTCCAACATGGCAAAGCTTGGCTGTGTAGCAAACAGCCCCAAAATGCAGCACATCATGAACACCATGACAGCCAACAGCCCTGTTCAACCAGACAACAGCACACAACACTTTGCCAGTCACACGAGTACAGAGAAATGCCATTCACAATAGGGAACCCCTTTCTTTTTTCTGTATATTTGTTTCCTTTTTTAATACAATGTTCCCCATATCCTCAGACAAACTTAGCCCCATGGGTTTCTACGCACAGCACATGCAGGAAATGTCACTCGGGGGCAGCCTAAGGAATGCGTGGCCTACCACAGAGCTGAGAATTGTGAAAGCACTTGCAGTTGCCAAATGCAGAATAATCTTCTCCTCGTATCCAACTTAGGTTTTTCCACTTGAAATTTCTGCTTACTGTAAAGACACTTTGCCTTCTGCTTCTTTGCTATGTTTCCTCTTAAAAGAAAAGGAAATGAATATATTTTTCTTAGGTGGTGGCTGATCACTCTCTAATGAGATGTACAGTGAGCTCTAAGCTGAGCAATCTGACTCTTAAGGACGTGTGTTGTGCATGCAAAAGGATCTGTCATCCTGCTTACTGGCCATGACTCAATGGTGCTCATAAAACTGAGGTTGCAGGAGCAGATAGAAGTCATTAGAAAAGTGCCATTCTGCTCTCTCATGCACACTGAATTCCCTCTTTGTTTCTGAGTTAAGCAATTCACAAAACAACTGTTTGCTTTCTTTGCCATGGCAACATTCTTTTCCTGTGCTCAGTGCAACAGGTCCTCAAATGGACCTCACTGTTTACCAAGTGTCACAACATGGGAAACCCATGGCACCTCTTTTCTTTCAGTGAAACAGAGTGACTTTGACCAATGCCTTTGATAATGTGTCACTCAGAAGAAGAGACCACACCTGGAACCAAATTTTGCAATTCCAGGAAGTTAGTTTTCCATTTGTATTTTAAACCTGTTTGACTGAGAATAGATTTTAAAAGGAAAAAAAAAAGTGAAGAAAGAAACTGGCCACAAAGAAGATAATTAATAAAGAAAAATAAGTCTAGAGCATATAATACTTGAAATTAAAAATACATAAACCCCTCAGCAAACAAAGAGAAACACAACAAAAATCCCAGACACGACAACACTGAAAAAAGAAAAACAGAAAAGAATGGCAACCTTTTCCAAGTTAAAGGAAGCAGTGAAAGTGAGGATGCCAGGATAAGTCCCTAAAGCATTTAAAAGCAGACTGACAATTTTCAATGTCATGAACTGGGAAGGAACAGAAATGTCCTGCTGAGGGGCAGAAGTGAAGACCAGGTTTAAACATGCAGAACAAATCACAAAACCACTGAAGGCACTTACATCATTTCACACATCCAAGCCTTTAGCAGAGCAGTCATGGCTGAACAGATGTGAAACCGTCTACAGGACTGGAAGTTAACACCTCTAGGTGCTGTGGTACAACAAACTGCACCCATCAAGTAACCAGGCTCCCTTCTCAACAGTGGTTACTCTTTTTCTTGTTTACCACAACTGGTGACCTCTGAAGTTTGCAGCTTGGCCCAAACCACGGGTCTTGTCCCTGTTGCCAATGCTTTCATGCATTTTATATCAGATGGTTGGAAAAAAGCAAACCCAAGGAGCCCAGCAAGGTTTACACAGCAGCCACTGCAGAAGGCAGCTCCCTCTCCTTGGTGAGCTCCAAGACTCTTCCTCCCTGATGGCCCCTGCCTGGCCATAGCAGGGGAGCAGAGACGCCCTTCCTGGGCTGCTCATCCAGGGCAAGGGTTCACCTGTTCCTGCTGCATTGTTTTGGACAAAAAAAGGGATTGAAACCTGGTGTTCCAGTTCCTGGCAGAGCACAGCAACATCCAGGCAGTTGTGCAAGACTGGACAGCACCAAGCAGCCCGTGGTTTTAGCAGGAGTGATCTAACCTGCCAGGCTTTGTGTATCGATGCTGTCAGGGCACGTCACTTTTGCCTGGGGCATGACTAATGCTGCTGGCTATCTGCTGCCTGGGGACTCTCACTGCAGCCCAGAGCTTCTGATGGTTTGTTTAATTTAGACTTCAAACAGAGCATAGAAATGCACAGTGCACATCCTCACAGTCTGTATACACCTCAATTAAAGCAGAAGCAGTGGTGAGTTCACAACTCCTGCTTGCCTGAGTCTGCAGTGACATCCTTGGCAAGTGTAACCTCCTGTTCTGAAACTACTCTCCACTATTAACAGGCTACTTATTTACTATTTATGTAAATAGGTACTATTTATCTCAGGCTAAACTAAGTGCTTTGTCTCAAAAAAAGATTTTTTTAAAGGCATTTGAACTCCAAAATATTTGGTCTGGGATAAACCCAAAACAGTGAGTGTTTTTTTTATTTGTTCACTGAATCAAAACACCATTTCTTAGAATTCTCAATTCCCTAGCCACACAGAGACAGTGACAGAAGGGAATGCACAAGAGCATGAGTACAGTGACATTATTTAGACAACCCTGGAATCTAAAGAGGGCCAATCTTCTTACATTATATTTAACTTGAAGAAGCAAATACTGGCGGGTAGGGAGAAAGTTCACAAGCTGAAAATAGACAGGCCAGACTTGGATCTGATTTCCTGGAATATCCAGAATTCATATAACCCAAATACGTGGATTTGAGTACAGCCTGAGTTCTGAGTAACATAAACTCTGTGACAACGTAACTGCAGGGAAAGGAACGTGGCACTGTACCATTTATGTCCAAAGTGTACAGAGGTAAAACAGATCAGCAAAACAAAGCTCTGACATCCTGCAAAAGCCACTTCTTTACGCAGCCATTGAGCTAATTTTCTAAAATCCATGATAAACATCATAACTCACTGTACTACAGGAAAAGTCACAATCTTTCTATTTCGTGCCAGTATTTTGATAGCCTTTGCACTATATTTGTAGTAGACATAATATGATGCCATATTTTCTTATCAGCAGAGAAGCACCAAGCAAAAGAAACAAGGCAAAAAGAGCCTCTGTGATGGCTCACAAAACACTTTCTGCTTCAGGTTTTCCTACAGAAAGGGAATGTCGTCTGTATCCAGGCTGTGACGGATTTCAAAAACACATCCTAAAAGGTCATTGCAACTTACAAGGAAAGAAAAGAAAAGTGCTGTTAGTCATGCTCAGAGTGACCCCCGTGTCCCTGCAGAAGCACAAACGATGACTTACCAGTGGCTACTGCCCACAGCCGCTCTTCTTGGAATTGCAACATCTGGTATGTAAAACCCTTTCCTTCCTCACCGATGAGGTTTCTGCAGGGGACCCTCACATCTTCAAAAAAGATCTGAGCTGTGTCTGATGACCTCATGCCCAGTTTGTCTATCTTTTTAGCAACGTGAATGCCTGAAGAGAAAGGAGTATGAGAAAGACCACAAAATGTAGAAGCACTATAAACAAGTACAGTGTTTTCAGAAAGAAAAGTTTGCAGATGTGAATGTATGTTCCAAGACAACAGTGAAACCTTCCTTTGGGAAAAACATAACAGTATTCTGGAGTAAAATGGCCCAAATCCTATTTTTAAAGGTTTTTCCACTTTATTAAACCAGCAAATCAGAAACTTTCAATGTAAAAGTAACATTTTTCATTATGTTCCCAAATAATAAATATTTACTATTCGGAATAATCTTACTCCACACAGATCTTCAAACAATGCAATATTTACTTGTTTATGTTTTATTTTTATCTAGCATTATAATAAAATGCTGGAATTCAATTTGGCAATATTTGCCAAGTGCCTGCATTGCTATGAAACAGTACACAAATATTCAGTAAGGACAAAACCAGTAAGGACAAAAACAGCTAAGAGTATTACTCCTCCTGGAAATCCTCTTCCTTCCCTCTCTTCTTCATGTATCCTCCCTTTTCTAGCCTACCCTGATTTTTTCTAGTAGAGTGATCACTCTGAGTTTTCATGTGTGTGTGTTTGCCAGGAGGGTTTGCTTCCCCACAGACCTCTCTACACAGCACTGACTGACCCCACGTGCTCTGGTCCTTTGAAGATGAACCTGGTTCATTCAGCTCTGGTCCCATAAGGGTTCAGCTACCTTGTCCCATAGGCAGGACTCCTTCCTTCCCACTGTTTGTTTTCTCATAGCTACAAGTTCTTTCCTGCTGTTGTTCAGGTGCAAGCATGGCTTACCACTGTGCCATGGGAGTTTAACAGGCACCTACTGTTTTCCTGTGGCAATCCTCCTGTTTTCGGCTTTTATGTCCCTGTTGATCTGGAGCTAATTCAAATATTCAGGGAGAAAGTCAAGAATGTTTCAAAAGCAAAAGGAGGACAACAACCAGCCACAAGGATTTGTGCATAACATGTTAATTACATCTGACAAGTCTGTATATGTAGCAAAACAGTCCTCCAAATCAGCATATGTATCTTTGCCAGAAAACCAAACCTTTTTACTACTCACATACATGTTATTCCAACCAGTTTGAGATGAGGAGGTATTCTGATGATATTTTCCTCTATTATTTCTCAATCCTCTACTACTCTCTGGCGTGGCTCGGTGGAAGCTGGTTGGTCACCACACAGATTGTTGTGGTCCCTCTGTACTTGTTCATCTCTTGCTATTCTTCACAGCTTTCAGAGAACATCTCTTGCTGAACTAATACAGACATCTCAACATTTACTCACAGGAGGCCATCAGTCATGTGAAAATTACTTTGGTTTGCAGGCAGAAGAAGTTGGCAGTCATTTCCTTCAAATTCACTCTCTCTGGCTGCACTAAATGATGTTATGGAAATTTGCATCTCTTCACAGAGATGAAATACTGAGAGTATTTATAAATGCCAAGACTGCTCTGAGAACAAGGTCCACATATACTTCCACAAGTTCCACTCAAGATTTTTTCTCTACCAACTAATCTGTAAACAGATTATGTGTTAGGAAGACTTGCTTTGATATGTGATCAATGCAGGAACAAAATCAGGACAGCTGTATAAAAATTCCTGACTCTTAAATTGAAAATTATCCAGAAATTTGTACTCAGTCAGCCAAAAAAAGCATTTGTGGTTTGTTTCCGTATTAAAAACAGCGCTAAATAACCACACACTGAGCAATTTACAAGCCCAGATGAAATCTGGAACATTGTTTCCCATTGGAATATTGCTATTTGGTTTCTTTGAGAGTCTTAGAGATCCTGTAAGTCTAAAGCCAACTGGCTTTATGCAGTCACTGCTCCTCACCCATATGCACTTACTGCTCTTGTTGGTGGGTGGTGTAAAAGGACTCTCCTCAGGAAAGCACAACTGCTGCCAGTTCATTATATTGCTAAATCAATCCTGCTGTTTACTTCCCTGATCCACATGCAGCAACAGCTATTGCAGAAAGCTCTTACAGGCTTGGTTAGAGGAGCTAAATGTGCTAATGATTTCTACCTGTAATTCTTCCTGGTCAGGCTGTGTGTTAAATCTTCCTGAGTCCAGCAGCATCCCTCTTTGTCACGCTGTACCAGTTTCACTTGCCCTTAATTCATGGTTCTCACCCAAAAGCAGACCAAGGTGCATCAATCTCATGTAATGCCCCTTCTGAGGCTAGCAGCTGCTTTACATTGTGCCACTATGGGGGCATCAAGATCTCCCTTCATTTAATTACCTTCCTGCTCTTCCCAAAGGGTACTACAAATTAAAAGTTACTAGCAGCAGTAGAAATCACAGGCCCAGATAACTCCTGGAGTTTGTCTGTATTAAATAAATCACACACAATAACACACAAATCTCAATTTAACAAGGCCAAGCACCTGACTTACTAAAATCACTCTAACAGAGCCATTAGAGCTACTTGCACCAGTATCACTGAGATGGATTGCTATTCCTCTGCCTGGGCAGTTCTTCCCAAGTGTCTTTGATTTTTCATTTTCTCCCATTCCTCCAGCCTTCTGACAATCTCTTTTATTTCCTGTATTCTATCTTGAGGGAAAGGCAGTTGCTCTCTCCTGACACCATTTAGTGCTATTACAAATGGAAAGAGACACATTTTAAATTGCTATCCACGAAACACGCTCTTTCTCTTTTCCTCGTTGTTCTTCTCTTTATTAACTCCTCCTTGCAATCTCCCCTAGTGCTATCTGAAGACTCAGAGGACAAACCAGTGGACAAATAGTTACCAGATGAGGGCTGCAAGCCATTTGTCTATGTACCTTACACACAGACACTTTGCAACTTGTTAGATCCTTTTTCATCACATTAAAAATTCAGGTGCTTTTTAAAGACATTGTTATTGTATGAGGACTATTCACCTAATTTGGATATCTATTATGGATCCATAGTGCTGTTATACAAATTTCTTTTATGAGAAATGTATTCAGCAGTGCCTATCAAATCTAGACCATGATTTGCTTCAGCCCAGATTATAGAGAGTATACGTCCCTAAAATTAGAAGAAGCAAATCCTACTTTGTCTCTCCAATAAAACACCAACTGTTGAAATTAACAATTCACTTTCAGACTTGGAATCCTTTCCTCCCATTTTGTTTCACCACACTATATAAGTACAAAACAACTTAGACTTTTAGAGAAAATGCACCATGGATCCTTCCTCACCCAGCCCTAACAGGCTGGTGCCTGCAGAGGTGAGTCAGACACAGCACATCTGCTCTCCATGGCAGTTGTTTTGAGCTTTGACACACATACATCCACAGACGTGTGCGAGTGCATCGTTTGGTGATGTCCTCCGGATACTTCCCGTACTGCCCTGGTCTGCTGCCCTCCATGGAGCACAATCTTTAGCAGACAGACATCCTTAGGATGTATCAAACCAGATGGCACTTCCTGAAAAATCTCACTTCTGATATGACTCACCCACTGAGCACAATCAACAGTCTTAATACTTCATTTCAAAAGGTCACCCATCTTGGTACTGTGACCCCTTTGGAGGTAAATATGTGTATCATCACAGAAGAATTAAAACACATGCACTTTGAGGAGCACAAATTTTGTTCCTAGGAAGATTTCTACACTTCTGCAGATCAGCTTTAGATGTCTCAATTTTTCTACTCTAAATCTATTTAATGCAGGTAAATAATGTCTGTGTATAGGCTGTGTGATGTAATGTTTCCCCTCTCCTAGAGCTATGACAACTTGTGTCTTTTTGGAGTAAGCAAAGTAGCTGAAAACCTCTAAGTCAATTTCTATATATTTTATCTGCCACCAGCCATGGGTCAGCTGCTTTGTTGTTTTAGGAAGATTGAGTTCAGAGAAGAAGCACTGCATTTGCATTCTGACCCTTTTCATGAAAAAACACAAGAAGGACTTCATTCATTTATCAGCAGATGGCTGGTAAGTGAATTTACCTGGAGATTCAGAGAAATTCTGCTCTGAGTTACGTTTGCTCATCACTTCTCAATAACGACAAAGTCCAGGACTGCTGAAGCAGCTCAGGTCTGTCTTCCCTGAGCCCCATTCAAAGCCTGTCTTGCATGAGCAGAGATTGTAGAAGCTCACAGTCCACTCAGAACCTGCTTGATTCCCAAGGCAACTCAATTGCTTGACTTACTCCATACTGAAATTCACTTAAAAGACATTTGCTTAAGAAGCTTTCATCATCCTCTTCTGCAACACTGGAGACCAGGGTTTTGTTCTCAGTCTAACCCATTAAGTGAACACAGATACATTCACTTCACTGCCATGGTGGTGTTCTTACATGTGAAATGCCAATAATGGCACATGTTTTGTGTGTAAAATACTCTGAATTGAATGAACAAAAGAGCCTCGAGTATAAATATTTTATATATACATGCATTAATATGCATCATTCTAGATTTAAGAAATATTAAATTGTATTAAACTAAGTGTTTCTTTGCATTAAATAAACATTAATTTTTAAAATTACATATTAAATACACTCTATATTACACAGTGCATAAATTAATGTGTTGAATATTTTTAAATATTAAAATGAGTGCAAAGTGAAAAAATTTAAAAATCTTTGGACAGGTGGAAAAACTACAAAAGATCCCCACCAGCACAATCTTAACTTCATCCTCTCTGGATGCATAAAGCACCTCTCTGGTGCATAAAGCACTCTTGCACTCTGCAAGGTCTGCAGATTGCTCAGGAACAGACCCTGTGTGGACCGTACCACTGAAACTTGTACCCTTGGCTGGGGATGTATTTCTTTCATGTCTTGAATTGCTAGCCATATCCAAAACCAAATCCCGACTTCCAGGATATTTGAATCTTTCACTCCTACCCACATTTAACTCTTAGACTGTTTTTATAATTTAAACTGGTAGTAGTTCCCTGGTGAAAATCTCCCTTTGCACAACACAGCCATGAAACACTCTGAGTATGCCTGAAATTCTCTTCAGCAAGCCCATCAGGCTTGTTTTGAAAGGTTATTTCCCAAGTTTGAAATCTCTAAACTCTTCATCCTTTTACTTTCATATGGTTATGAATCATTGCCATGAAAATGTATCTGAGCAACTTCTCTAAATATATTTTTTGCCAAACACCTTTCCTTCTTGTATTAGACACAGAAAAAACACCAGTAAAATCAAACTAGAAGACAAAGAGTTCTGTGTTATTACCAGGCAGGTTCATTGGCAGACAAATGAGAGATTTATTTTGATGGGGAGGTCCTTTGCTGGTGTTTGCCAGGAGGCACATCCAGTCTGCCTGGCTCCCGGACGTAATCCACATCTTGCCACCATTTATGACGTATTCATCTCCCTTTCTCACAGCCGTCGTCTTGATATCTATTCCAAAACACAGCAAGTGAAGGGTTATTCTGGTGAAGGAGGGGCCTGTTGGTCTGGGTATGACTGGCAGGGTCACTCCCTTGCTCTCAGAAGACCATTTGGCTCTCCCTCAGACCCCTGTGTCCTACAACCCTTCCAGGCCATAAGGCAAACCAGTCAGCACAACTCTTGGAAGGCAAGCCAGGGAAACAGGGCCACTTCTCCCACCTTCCTTTAGATGGAGTCTTCATCCCAGTGGATGAGAGCAGAAAACTTGGGAGAGAAGCATTTCACTCTGAGGTGATCTATTAGAGTTTCTCTTCTGTGTACATTAGTCCTGAGGAGGCCATTAATTCCAGAGCCATGACTTGAACAAACACAAGCCTCGGTATCTGTGAATGCATAAAGATAACCAACATGCACTTCCTGCACGCTCTTGTCATGGTGGTGCAATATGTTCAAAGCTGGTAAACTATCAAAGGCCAAGTCTGAATGCAATGAATGTCTGGGCATGAAGGAGTTCTAAACATCTGCTATGTATACACCCTGTCAAAAACAATCTTACTTTCATCTGTGACTGTTCACATCATGCTGCAAGCAGCTCTAGCTGCAACAGACAGCCAGAGAGAATCATAGGTTATTGTTTACACTCCAGAAGAGTTTCCAAAGGTCTGGGTTCTTTGCCCTGCAATTGAACTTCTTCAACAAGAACCCCAGTTGACAAAGACTCTCCAACAGATATCCAGCTATAGGTAGATGATGATATAAGAGAACCCTACCACATTCCTAATAGCACCTGTAAATCTAACAGCACTATGAAGTCCATAAGAGGCCACCCACTGAGGGGGACCATAGATTTGGAGGGTAGGAGTCAGACACCAGGTGGAGTGGGCAGGCATATTTCAGCCACCTGGTTACACTTCCATACACAACCACCTCAATTTGCACATGCACACTCTTCCTTAGGGCTCTGAACATAAACCAAAGCAAACAAAAGTATCTGATCTTCATGTAAGAGATAAACTGGGACTGAGGCCAGCATGGCTGAAAAGTAGTCTTGTTAATGAAGAGACAGGGGGAAAATGATGGGAGAAAGTTGTATAAGGCGTAAAACAAGGGAGTATGGGATATAGCTATGGCTAAAGGAATGTACTAGCTGATAATGATGAACAGCAAGGGAAAGAGATAGTAATCATGTGGATAAAACCAGCAGACACAGAGGAATTCATCCAGTGAAAGGACTGTGGCAAATCTGTCCAAGGGACTCGATATGAAATCAGTATAATAATGAATGCCAAGTAATCTAAAGTACTGGCACTCATAATACATGGACACAGACACTGGACACTCATACACATGGAGACTAAATAATAAATGAAGGACACACAAGAGCTAAAAAAAAATATGACTGTACTGAAATGATGTGACAAGGATGGGAACATACACAGTGGTTTACATCACACATCTCTCTGTTGTGGAACAGCTACTGAAGAGATTAGATAGAAGTCCCATAGAAGGTCTGCAAAGGAACAATGAGCACTGTGATGTTACCACAAATGTAAACAGTTCTTGCAGGCATGGCATCTCAGGGGCCTAACCACCCAAATGCAGATTAAAGAACAAATGCCTTGCTAATGAGAATGTTCAAGTACTCCCTGATTCAACTGTTCACAGTTTGCTTCAAACACTTGAGAAACAACTATTTAAAATGGTCTTCTGAAGAGTTGCTTATCTTTACTTAAAAGAAAGATGATCAAATCAATACGTAAGTTTTATGTTTAAAAAACAGCTGGCTTTGAAAATGTACTTAAGAATTTACTAAGGTCAAGTGGACTCAGGAATATGGCTATGCAGATAATTTGGAATATTTGACTAATTATGTTCCCTGATAGAGCATAGATCTGGGAAAAGGCTCCTTCAGTGGGTGCTCCATAACTCACTTTTGCAGGCCCACACCACTGACCCTCAGAAGGCTTACACAGCATGCTCTGAGGAGCCCTTCTAGGAAGGAGCACAAGGCATCACCAGAGGTGTGTGATACAGCTGGTGCCATATCAGCCACCAGGGATGGTCACATCACCGTTCAAATCACGCGTACTCGAGCCTCAATTTTCTTCTCCACTGCACTCGAGTCCAGCTGTGCATCTAAATAGAACTGACTAAAGGTAAGGTTGGCTTAAACTTTTCAGGTCATTCAAAGATAGGCAACATACATCCTTAAAGTAAAATATGAAGAACACATATCTGAAATTTACATCATCAGCACAGGGAAAAAAAAAAACCAACAGAATTTTAAAGAAATACCTTCAAGTCTAACTGCATGAATAATCACTTCAAAAACCAGGAGATGACTTGCAGGAAATGAACAAGATTAATCACAAAATTAAGCTACAGTTTGGAGGTTGGAAGATAAGTACTGCAAGAGGTTGAACTAAGTTAAATCTTGCAGATGAAAACCAACAAAATCAGAGAAGACTGTGGTGGTAAACAAAACTGTTTCAGCCACAGAAATGAAAAGAGGATGAGAAGAAAATGGGGCATATAGAGGATACTTCAAAAAAAGAAATATTTAACGGGAGATTACAGACAGATTCACAATATGGTTGACAAAGCAAAACACCTAAAAGAAAGCCTGTACAGAAACTGAAATTAGTGAAAACAGAGGTTTCTGGTTTTGGCAATCTGCACAGCCTCAAAATACATTGGAATAAAAAGAGAATTCAATTTGCTCATGGTATCTTATTTAAACACAATCTGATTTATTAGAACATTGGATTTTCTAGACAAAATCCTATTGGACCCAAGTAAGTGAAATAGACACTATTAGGTATTTATGAGTTAAAATTTGAAAAGATAAAAATTAGGACAAAAGTGGAAATGCACATAAGGAACTTGGCAAAGAGGAAATTGCATCAGGTTGCATTAAAAGAGGAAGTTCTGATGTAGGGAGGGTACTAGTTAAGCTCCTCCTAGGATATCAGCCTCTGGACAAAACCTACTGAATAGTTGCATTAAATGATCTTTAAAAGGATAGGAATACACTAATTAAATTTGTTTGTGACACAAGCTTGGGAGACATCACCAACACAGACAACTGAAGTATGGCCCAGCAAGAAAGGAACAATTCAAATTCAACACAGCAAGTACAAGTACTCAGATACAAAGCAGTAAAAGTGATTGCTAAATTGTGCAATGTTTCAATAGCAAATTGGTAATGAAAATGATCCACAGTTAGTCAGAGGATTCACAAGTCTGCAAGCTGTTGTGTAACATCACATACTGGAGAGTAATACTTCTACTGGGGTTGGAAATGTATTTGTGCTGTTATAGACACCATGTGAAATTCTGGGGGTTTATGCTCAGAAAGGACAACCTCAGTCCAGAAAAGCAGAAAGGCTGGATTCCACTGAGACAAACTGGGGCAAGATATTTATCTTGAAAAGGCAGACATGAACAGTGTTACTAGTTGCAGATACCTGGACATAACTTGAAGAAAGAGGAAGTGTTTTCCATGATATTGTTCTTGCATATCCCCGCAAACTATCAGCAAAACATTCTATAAATTGTGGAATCAGAGTGAGAGAGAATGAGCAATATAATTCAAACTGACACAAATGTTTATGCTTTGTAGTACCAGAATCCTGAAATTAAAGACACTTTTTGTACCAACTGTACTGTTCTGTTTTATTTCTCAAGCCAACTCTGCTAGATTTGGAGCAATGGTCACTACAACGGACAATATAGAACAACTACACTTGAAAGCAGACAGGTCTTCCTTCAAATTGACATGAATTTTGTATTAGACTAATATAGACAATCCTTATTTTTCTGTTGAATTCTGAATAAATTAATTTGAGGCCCATTTCACTTCTCTGGTAAACATTTTTTTTTGTCTTCTGTGTTCATATCACTTTGAGTAATTTTGGAACTGCAGGAAAAAATGTTTGAGATACCTTACTCTGTGTCATTCTTCAGTTTAAAATATACTGGCTCACATGGCAGAAGGATGTCCCCAGCCTTCACATGTGACCTGTTGCTATGTCCCTTCCCTTCTCTTAGGGAGACAAACATCCCAAGAGCATGAGAAACAAAGGGAAGCACCAAGTGCAGCTTCACACAGCTCAGTCTGCTCTACAGCTGGAGATGGTGCAAAATGGTGCAACTCAGAATTGTTGCTCATACCTAAGTTGCCCATTTAATTACTTTAGAAGCAGTGTAAGCTGGATTTGGCATTTATATCAGAGATAAAATCTTCCAGGACAGAGGAAAAAGCATTTTAATTTCATCCTGCAGTGTGTCTTCGAGCTACAGCATAGGTTCATTAGATAGTCCTCTTTGATTCCAAATTGGTTTTTCACTGCATTAATCTAATTAGATCATATCACTTTAACTAGATGATAAACAAGATGCTGCTGAAGGAATATTTATGTTACTTATTATCTGGAACACTGCATCAAAAAATGAAATTCATATTTAGAAATTTCTGATAATCATCTAATTAAACTAGAGAGGCATTTATTAAAATAGATGATGTTATATTTCTTACATTAGCAAAATTCGAATTTATAATTACTGTAATAAGTAAATTATTAAGTAATATTATAAGATTTATTACTTACATCTTAATAATACTTAAATTATAACAAGCAATAATGTTAATTAAAAGGATATTGAAATATAATGTTTGTATATTTATTATTTCTACTTATTAAGTATTATTAAGTAATGTTTAATTAACAAGTCTACTAAAATTATGAAATTTTTCTTATGAATAAATTCAATTAACCTAGAAAGGAAAACAACAATATATTATGCAGGAAGATTTAGTCCCATCATTTCATTATCCACATTAATGTTCTTGAAATCTACCTACTGCACCCTTGCTCGAGCACTGGGTATTTATATATTTGCCTGAAAAAAACAACAGGAGTTGGGTCATGGAGATGGATATAGGACTCCTTGGATAAAAAATACCTGTCATACTTGGCAGGTTTGTCTGCAGGAAGATGTCTCAGTAATTTGTAAGTACACAATGTGTTCAACTTAGCCATGCTCTATCCAATAACTAAAAGTGGCCACTTTTCATTCCCTTTTCCATGAAGTCCATGATTCATCATCAGAGGAGATATCTTTTCTTTTTCCACCCTATCTGTTTTGATTTAATTTTTCAAATTTTCTACTGCCTCAGGCACTTCAGAATAATAGTTTCACTTGTCCTGGTTTTTAAACACATTCTTACACTAAACCAAGAAGAACAGTTGCATGCAAAGTAACTAAATCATAAAGATAACAGATTTGAGATCACAAATTCTTCATTAGCTCTAAATAAAGCAATTTAGAGGTATTTGTGCTTCACAGGAATGACAGAAGGGGCTGAGGTGAGGTGAGGATGAGCAAGAGGAGATCATTGTGAAAGTGATGCCGTCATTTTCAGGACAGGGTGGCTCTGATGTGAAGAAGTCTGTGTTAAGGCAGCCCAAGTTCTAGTACAGCTGAGCAGGTCATGTTCTCTGTCCTAGAGCTGCACCACTGGTGGTGGCTGTGCAGCTGATGAGGTGCTGGAGTGCTCCTGCCAGTGGTGACCCTGGACAGAGCAGGACAGCACTAGAAGAAAACTGGGGTCAGCATAAATGCTGTGTGAATCTGCTGTGCTCAGCCTATACAAGGTTATTCAATTGATTCACCTGACAAATATGTTAAAATTGATTGCTTTTGGATGCATGAGAAGTATGTGCTATGTCTCTGGAATGTTACTTTTTGCCCTCACCAAACCAGACTTTCCTTCCTTTTGTTTCTTACAAAGGATGGGGGCAAAGTGAAGAGTCAGGAAAAACAGATTCTTTCCTTTAAAACATCAGGCTGTCTGAAACTGGCAGTTTTCTGGGTTAACTTACTTGAGACATCTGACCCAGCTCCAGCTTCACTGATTCCCAAGCAAGCCACAAAATCACCAGCTATAGTTGGTATGAGGAACTGTTTCTTCAACTCATGAGAACCAAATCTGCAACAATATAATGAAAAAGATTGGATATTAACAGCTTATGAAGGTAAATTTTATTTCTAAGTTAGTTACAAATTTTGTTCTACCCACACAGTGATCAATTTTCCTACACCCAGGTAAAAGCTGTACCAGAGCCAAAAGACAGAACAGACACCTTCCAAAGCTGTGATTCAGAGTCTTTACCAGAAGTGCAGTCACAGTCATTTCAAAAAAGTTTTAAAAAGTATTCAGGCAACTTACTCCCAGAAACATGTGGCCTAGATGCCCAAAATCTACCTTTATGACTGTTGCTTTTGAAAGTTCCAGAGCTAAATAAACACAACCCCTGAGGATTGCCCTCAATGCTCCTACAGGACTGAGTAGCCAGCCCAGATGGAGGACCCGCTTTCTGTTTATCTTCTGACTTTTGCACCAGCTCCTTGCCAGGTTTTAGTAGTGACTGAAAAGTTATGACATGGGATGGCCACCATCTGCAAATATCAGTATTTAAATTATTTATATTTCACATCTGCATTTAAATCACACAGTAAAATCCATTAATGCTTCTTCGCAGCTGTTCTTCTATCTCCACAAAAATAAAAAGGGGAACAGCAAACTGTTGATGCTATTTTAGCACAAAAATTTCACTTGTCTGTATTTCAGTTCAGTTAAGAGGCACATGCTGTTTTCCCATTGTTTAGAAGATTGTATCCATTCAAAATATGGTCCATCTTATTTTCTGCTTGATTTTGTCCTAATTAACCTTCACTGATTTCTTCTTGCAGCGTGAATGGTGCGTTCATGGTCTAGTTCTCGAACCTCTCTTGTGCGACTGAAAAACTCCCTGGGTCTTGAAATGTCTAATGTGTCCAGGAATCCATAAATTCAAGTTCCTCCTCAGCCTCCTCTTTGGTGTGAGGTTCTCAGGCATCATCATCATCATCATCATCATCATCATCATCATCATCATCATCATCATCATCATCATCATCATCATCACCACTCACCTCCTTAGGCTCTCTGGAGCCTCCTGAAGCCTTGTCCCAGTACTTCAAGCCAGGACACTGCTGTCCCCTCCAACCACCCCTGACACAGAGGACACGGGACAGCCCGAGAACAGCCTGGGATCTGGCAGACACTTCCCCTTGGTGCACCCCAGGAGCTCAGTTTCTAGTCCTGTCCCTGCTGAAAAGCACAGCAGCAATCCCAAATAAACACAAGGAGCAAGTTTGGAGTGCCTGCTCCTTACTCCAGCATACTGGAACAAAGTTCCCATGCCTATTAGGCAGCATACTTTGTTTTTCAATTTTCCATGGGGCATGATCAAGTATGGTTAGCTGCACATTCATTAGTCAAAAAAAAAACCCAACCCAAACAACCCAAACAAAAAAATCAGATTATGAGAGCAGATAATGGTGATTTGTGGCAATGCTTTCTGATGCTTGAAACTTTGCTAACATTTAGCATTTCAACAGAGGATTTTCACAGCAAGAACTTTGCTTAGAATAATATTTTTGGTTTGATGTCTTTGTTTTGAGTTCCAGAAAACAGTTCAGTTCTTTCCAAAAATGTGGCTATAGAAGATGTTATTTTGCAATCAAAACAAAGGTTGGGCAACACTATCTTCAGAAGAGGATGGGTCTCTGTGCCTTGCAGGAGACAGCTAGCTTCTTGCTCATTTGTGTTAGAAATATGTCACATCTGTAAAATTCTACCCATCTTAAATGCATCCCAGAAAAATCTCAGGTTTGCAGAAATGCAATACTCACTTCTTCCCAGTTTAACAGCTTCAGAATTAGAAAATGCTGTTTGCAACGAGATCAGGCTCTGGCTCAGGACACACTTGACCATGTCTGCTTTCTGGCTGGGGCCATACCCCAGAGGATCCTTTCCCATGTGCAGCCTTAGCATCACCATAAAATATATTTCTATGCATTTGGGTACCCACACACACACAAGCCTACAGTCAATGAATCCTGTAGATCCTGTGTAACACAGAAGTCCCAGGTGTGAGGTTCTGACACACTGAGTTGCATGAAAGTGGTTCATCCTTTGGTGGAATGTCATGAAAACAAAGACAAAAATTTCAGTGGTATACAATCTTGTAATTAGAGGGTAAAAGGAAAGTAAAACCATGGCAAAATACAGATATAACACTTCTGTGACCCACACAGTTCTGTTTATATGTTCTGATTGTCAGCTGCAGCTTCTCTCCTTTACAGCTGATTTATTTTAAACTCCTGATTTTACTCCTGATTTATTTTAAACAATAAATCAGACAGTAAGCTAACTTTTTTAATACAAATTCCCAGGTATCCTGTTGATGAGGGTGGAGAAAGAATCGGTAATGAAACAGAAAAGCACTCTTTTCCCACTAAATAATCATCATTATCCTTACTATTTGCCAACAAACAACAGGAAAAAAAAGGTTAAGGAAAGTTCACTGCCTGCTGCTGAGATAAGCAGCTCTAAACTGATCTGGTATCACTATGGATGTGGCACCCTACAGGTTTGTCTATAAGCTCTGGGAAATGCATATCATTCCCTGCCTAGCTGCTTTCTCCACTCTGTTTGTAAGCAAGCAAGAGAAATATTATATCTGAAAGCATCTGAAAGACCTGGCAGAAATCCATGTTCTGAACCATCAAAGGTCAGGTCACTGCTGACAAAGCATTTTGCATTTAGTTCTTAAATTCAGAAAGTCCTACTGCTTCACTTAGGGGATTCTGGGAATTACAGGAATCACATTCATGGAGTTAGTTTGTAGGTACATTCAATACATGCTGGATGAATGCTGAACAAAGTCAACAAAGAGCTCCAGAGGCTTTTTTAGGGGTTGATGGTTGATTCCCACGTTATAGTTTGATTTGTGCAACAATGCGTAGTCAAGATGCAAAATGTGACTTATCTCTAGGAACGTGTGTAGAATCCCCACAGAAAACAGACACTTTTAAAGAAATTATCCAGGACATGGGTGCCATTTGAATCCAGGAGAAGCAGTTGGCCCTCCCACTATACAGCATGAGGTAAAGATGCAGGCAGACAAAATTCCCTGTACCAAGCTTTCTCTTTTCATTACCAAGTTTCACTTTTACATGTGTGTGGGGGGCACTGTACAGTATAAATAGCCAGTGTAATTGGCTCAGCAGTGGAGGAGAAATTCAATAATGCAGATAAAAATTCAATTAACAGATTTCATCAAGTTAACAACAATTTCACTCTTATTTTCCAAGAATGTCCACTGTAGGATTTCACTAGCACAAATATGCATAACTTCACTACAGCAGAACAGAGAAACAGAAGGCCAAAAAACTGCAGTGGAACCAAAACCCATTTTTTTTTACCCACAGATTTTCTTTAAACCTCTGAATAAAAGGCTGCCATGGGGGCAAGGTAGTACTGTCTGAAGTCTTTTAAAATACTATTTTTATTCTTAGTTGGACTATAGCTAAGCCACTCTTGTAACAGACATACTGAACTCAATGCATTTAGCAAGCTTTTGGTGTATTACACAAAGGAAAAGAAAACTAAGAAAAATTTGCTGCAGTTGAGACCTGTGAAGTCACACATACAGCAGGATAAGCTGGTGTCAAGGGAATAGAGTTTATATTCCAGAGTCTACAGTAGATTTACAGGCATTTTCATTCAGAATGGGAAAAAAAATCAACCCCTGAAAATTACTAATAGATCCCTAAAATGTTCTTCTGAGTAAAATTTCCCTTCTTGTGTATCTGTTTAGTGCAGAGAAATTCCTGATGCCAACAAAATTACTATAATTTAATTCCCACCCTCGTCTTCTGGAATTTTAGGTGTATCCATATTCCAGAGGCAAACTGCTGGATCAGCCAGTTGCCCCACTCTAGTTTTAAAAATGGCTGTTATGACACAGAATGTCTGTGAAACTATTACATGAAGAAGTTGGTAACTGTCACTTTTATTGAGGGAGGAAAAAACCCTAACAAAACAGATTGAGAAAGTGCAGGAGCCTGAATGATAGCAAGTGATTAAAATGGGAACAATGACAGAGCTGATGAGAAAGAAAAATGATTAATTGTCTAGAATGGGCATATTTGGGAAGCATGATATATGTGCTACAACTTCAGGACTGACACCTTGCTAAGCTGGAAAAAGAGCAAGTAAATTATAAAACAGAATTAGACTGATACTAATCATTACAACTAAATTCATCCTTAGTCTTACTCCACTAGGATATAAGGAAAAAAAGACAAACATGAACAAATTGGATTCTGGAATTAAATTTTTTTTAATTGGTTGTGGCACCAAGATTCTGTGTTTGTAAAGATATCATCTACTACTAAACAAGGCTTATGTTTTAGCATAAAGAAAAAGAAATAAGAAAGAAGAAAAAAGAAAAAAGAAAAAGAAAAAGAAAAAGAAAAAGAAAAAGAAAAAGAAAAAGAAAAAGAAAAAGAAAAAGAAAAAGAAAAAGAAAAAGAAAAAGAAAAAGAAAAAGAAAAAGAAAAAGAAAAAGAAAAAGAAAAAGCAGTTTTTTCTCCTCTAAAGCAAGCTGTCTCAGACAAGTAGAAAGCAGGTTCTTTCCTCAGGCATTACTGAAGAGCAACTAGACAGTAAATTTACACTGTATTGTATTTTTCTACTCATGACAATTTGGGCTTTAGGCTAAACCAAACTTTCTGAAAATTACCTTGTGAGAGCAGGGGTAGCCATGCCAGCTTGCACTCCAATAGCCATAGGAATACCTGCACAACGGATATTTCCCAGCTCTTCTGCCACTGCAATATTATAGGAGAAGTCCAAACCCATGCCGCCATATTCTGAGGAGAAAACAAATCTATGACTCTCATGTTCTAGACTGGCATAAGCAACAAGAAAAACAACAACAAAAAAAGATGTTACTGTTGCAAGGACTTTCCAACTGCAATTTAACTGCTAATTTTTACGTAGTTGACAATTACCCGCTTTCCTTTCACAAAGGCAATACCACATTATTCTCTACCATATTGAGAACTGAATTGAGAATTAGACCTGCTCTAATTATCTATGTGCACATCAGGTCACCTCTGAGTATCCTAAGTAGCCTCATCACCTTTACTGGAAACAGCAGGAAGAAATGACATGCTGTTGAAAGCGATATCAGAAGGCGAAATTATTCTTTCCAACAGCAAGGCCATATGAACAAATGCCACTGCAAGGTAATAAGTGCTTTTATTCCTCCATGATAACACCTGACACCTGCCCTCATCCCACAATGAAATCATCTTTCCCAGACACTGCAGCCAGGCCAGCAGGGAGCACGACCACACGCGGGTTGTGTTTCTATGCTGAATTACTGTCGTAGCTCAAAGTCCATGTCACACGAGCTCAGTACTGAACACGTGTATTCCCTGCCCTGGCACCTGGGGATTAAACATTCTTTGTTCACAGGGCTGACAACCTGGGGTGCTGGCCTGGTGCCAGCACAGCACATTGCTCCCCCTCTCCCTCCCCACGTTCCAATCTGCAAATTCAATTAAAGAAGAAATTATTCTTCACCTCATTCCCATGCCCAGTGCTGATAAACCCACTACACAGAGAAGCCCAGGGAAAGGCCACATTGCTATGATGGATGAGGTAATTTTTAGCTGTGTTAAATAGCTTATAGTCCAAAGGAAATGTGGTGAGAAAGTGAAGGTTACTGCTTGACGTCACTAGTTGACTGAGCAGCTTTGATTTGATAACGTTGCCTCTTTTCTTTTTTTGTAGCTCCTTTGAAGACCGGCTAAGAAAATTTTAAATAAATAGATACAAACACAATAAGGGGCAGATGAACCTCTTCTGTTTTCACTTGCTGACCTCAAACACTGAGTACACCCCTTCACTGACCTGCTCTGAAGTTTTCAAAAAACACCATTAAAGGTCAAAATACCACAGTGCATACAAACATGAGGCTTTGCATGCTATCATCTGTTTCCTAAAGTCACAGAAACTATCTTTGTGCATCCTTTCTCTGCTGGAAGGAAAACACAATAGGAAAGGCTAAGCATAAAGTTTGGTTTTCAAAAAACATTTCTCCTTAGGTCAAACTGAATAGTCTAGACTGTCACAATTAAAAACCAGCTACTTTTCCAAACTTTTGCTTGAAAAGAATGTTTCTTAAAAATATACACGAAATTAAAGTTCCTACTGGTAGCTTAAGCAGTACAATGAAACAACAGCAATATGGAAATGTGTTTAACATAACAGCTAATCTAATTTTCTTACCTTTACCCAGCTCCCATCAATAAATAAATGCTCTGAGGAGCAGTAAAGAATGTATGTGCATGTAAAGATAGAACTATTTAAAGATAGCTGGAATGAGAGACATTTTCCTAATTTTGTATGGATCTGTAGCAGAATTATAATATTATAATAGATAACCTCAGTTTTGGCACCTCAAAAATTCTTTTCATTGGATTTTTTTTTTTTGTTTTTAATCAGTCAATGCTTTTATTGCCAAACTACTGTTATTACTGATTTTATCTTTAGTTTTGTCTACCAGGCAGTTCTATTCTGATCTTTCACTTATATTTCACAGAGCAAAACCTTATTTTCTTGATTTATCCAAAGTAGCTTCCCAGGAGGAATGTTATGCACAAAACTGACCCAAAGAAGGGCTACTTTATCCAAGTATACATCTTACAGAAGTTCTTTGTCCATACCACAATCCACTGTATATTACCACAAAACAGACTCTTCTTGCTCTCACTGGACAGAAATTACTAAGCAGTACATTTTAAAAGCAAAATGCTGAAAAAGGCCAACTTTTAAAGGGATAACAGAAAGAATTTCTGACCAAGGGGAGTAAAGGAGCAGAATGAAGCTTTGGGAGGTGGGAGTAGAGAAGGAAGCCCTGGCAGGCAAAGAGATGATAAAATCCCAAGATTTTATAATCTGGGGATAGATAGCACAAGAGACAACCACAGATGAGGGCAGGATGGGCAGAAGCAAATGGTAAAACCATTAATCAGACCACACCTAAGCTTTCATCAGTTCTGTTCCAGGAGCCAAGAAGCTAAAGTTTCATGGAGAAATGAGAGTGATTTGATGGACAATGACAGAGAATGTCTTTTTGAGCCCCGAATTCTTGATCAAGGTGCAGACTGATTTGTCAGTGCAGTCTGTGCCATCACATCCCAGCGATTTGGGTACCCTAGACCATGGCAAAGCACGGCTGTGTCCCATCTCTCTGGAGAAGTGGAGCTCCCCACATGGAGCCAGGCTGCCAGCAGTGCCACACACAGCAATAGCAGGGAGCTGCCTACGAGCACCAAAGCTGCTTCCTTTTTTTGGCAGATCCTGGTGGCAGCCTGGAGCTCACAGCCAGCACTCCAGCCAGCTATCAGGGGGTTGGTCCAGGCATGTTTCCATGGGATTCAGCTCATAAACCAGGCCATCCTCATTTCCATCAGCTTCAGTGATGATAGCGAATGTTTTACAGAATTATTGTTTAATTTTTATCTGGAACAGGAATTACTCTTTCTGGAATAACTCTTACTTGCAAAAAAGGGAATATGCTGGTGGAAGTAAGTTTCTATTCACCAATCTAATCAACAAACACCACTTCCTGGAAGTATCTGTTCCATGATGTAATGCTAATAGGTCAATTAAATTTTAATTCAGAAGAGCAAACACCAGTGCCTAAGATAGGAGTGAAAGTTTTGGTGGAATTTTTGGTGAAAAATACATAATGAAAGAAACCAAATCAATTCCAGATTTGATTGCTTTACAAACACGCACACACACACAAACAAACCCAAAAAATAAACAAAAAAAAACCACTAAAAAAACCCCCAAACCCAACCCCAAACACATCAAGATTAACAAACTATATTTAAATATTCCTATGTAAAACATTTCTGGGGTAAATATTTAATTTTACTTTAAAATGAGATGAGGGACCTTTAGAGAATTGTTTGGCTACATTACCATTTTTAATTTGCAAGAAATTTAAGAGAACAAAGAACAAACTGGATTAAGCTAGGCAGAAAGTCTAATGCACTATTGCTTTTATAATTGAAAACAGGTAGAAAAAGGCAACTCAGCTGTATTCAAATTGTTTCTGTTTTGATGATGATAGCACAACTTCCAGGTGTTAACTGGCTTAGTATGATATCTTATCCATTATTGGATTTCAGGTTCTTTTACAAAGCAATTGAAGTATAAGGTCCAAAGCAGAGGGCACAAGAACATACAAATAAAGAGTCTGCACTGCAGACCAGGGGCAGGACTCAACTGCAGGAAGGAAAAAGTGTGAGGAGGAAAGAATAGCAGAGAGGATGTGCTATGGACTGACTACGATCTCCCATCCCCATCCTGCTGTGCCACTTGAGGTGGGGAGTGAAGTAGATGACTCAGGAGGAAGAACTGAAGCTGAACTTGGGAAGAAGGGTGAGAGGATGGTGGAACTTCTTGTATTAATTTGCCTTTGTTTCTCACGACACAAATCTATTTTAATTGTCAGGAAATTAAAATAATTTTCCCCCAGCCAAGTCTGCTTTTTACCATGATGGTAACTGGTGACCAGTCACCGTGACTTTTCCTGACAGCCAGGCCCTGGCATTGCATTTTCTCCCCTGTCCTGTTGAAGAGAGGGAGTGAGCTAGTGGTTGGTCAAGGTGAGTGTATTAACCTCTTCTTTTAAACTGGGTCTCTGCTTTTCTACTAATCACCACCATCACCACATTATTTTAACACTCCCACCCCACAAAAGTTCCTTATTTTATATAGGCCAGCAAATTTTTACAAGTCATGTTTGTGACCCAGGCAGTGGAGTAGGAATTCAAAAGAACACAGTGAATCTTAAAAAACATTGTTGTTAAAAGACACAAGTGTACATTCTACGAAATCTGATAATTTAGGGTATTGGGAATTTTATATATGGATATAGAGCAGGCAGCACAGATGATGCCCAAAACTACAAATAAAAGAGCAAAAAACGATCTCCAGTTGCTACATGTCAAAATAGAAACACTGCTGAGAAGATCAGTTGGAAAAACAAAGGCAGACAAAGTCTATGAAAAAGGGCTCATAAAGGAAAATAAGAAGCTGAAGTGTTTAATATAATCATTCACTTTTGTCAAGACCAAAGCATTTCTTGCCACTTGTTCAGGATCCCTGTTCAAATATGGATCTGTTCAATGATGAGACAGGCTTGAAGCCTATCCAAAAATCTGTAAGAGTTTACAAATGTCTCTATTTGGAATTTGCTTCTGAACCCCATCTAGTCAGTGGGAATGACAACATCTGTGGTGAATAGGGTCTCTAAGTTAAAGCAAGGTGAAACAAGTTATCCTCAGAGTTTTTTAAGAATGTAAGTGAGCCTGGACAAAGGAATGGTGATATCACAGCATGGCTATCTCCAGAACTCCATTTTAAATGCTTCTACAATTTATCTTGTTTGTTTACATAGTTTCCAAAGTTTCAATAAAGTGTACTTACACCAAAGAAAAACACTCAGTATAATTTCTATTTCTACCTCAGTGAAAGAAAGAAACAAATATGTTCTCTCATTTCTAGTGACTAGAAAGACAAATAAAGCATGAATCAAATCCCAGTTTGGATAGGTCTGAGAGATTCCTGTATTTGAAACTAGGATGACTGAGCTAATTGCCAGTTTTCATCACAGCCTACAATTTTAAGTCAAGAGAAGAAAATTCAGATGTTCAAACCTTCTTCACCTGTCATATAAATATGGTTCAAGAATTTCAGCTCCAGAGAACTACAAAGAGCCTTGAAGCTAAATAACCGCAAATGTCAACAGGTAGGACAGTACAGAAATCCATATCATAATTCCTTTCTTCTGCTTTATACAGAAGGAATTAAAAAAATTAGCAAGGCTATACTCTCTATCTTGTGAAATTTCCCATAAACCCATTCTGAAAAGTTGAGACTGATGAAGTTCAGAAAACACCTCCTGCCTTCTTGGTTATTTGCTTCTAGCTGGGTGTAGAGGGAAAACTCTCTCATTTAGTGTAGCAGAAACAATGTGAATCCACTTTACTCTTCTCAAGATTAAGACATACGTATTTTTTGGCCATTTTTTTTCCCTAGATCGATTTAGGAAAAAAAAACCAAACCAGAATAACAAACCAAAAACCAACCAAGAAAAAAAACTCCTGACACAAATAAATCCTTGTACCAGATGCAGAGTTCCTTTTAACAGTTCACCTTAGTCAGATAGACCAGACTCCCTTAGTTTGAAAAAAAGTTTGTCCCAAACCAGGAAAAATTATAGTGCTTCGTGAATTTCTTGGTTTGATCCTAGAAAGATCACAGTCACCTTCAGTACTTGCTCACTCACAGATACTATTTTATCCAAAAATTTCAGGACAGATAAAGACTTATTCTGCTACTTTTAATATCACTCTTGTGATCCAGCCCTTGGAAGGGGAAAAACACGGAATGGCTTCTCATTAGTTTTCAAGCACTCATGGTTAGCAGCACAAGTACAATCTCAAGAGCAATTAACAATGCAAAATGTGTGTTCCTACAATACTCCTTCTGCATTCTGTATTCTTTTCCTTCTTGCTGTAGAAATCATCACAGTTGCCACCACAGAAACTAAATTTACTGAGATGAATAAGGTGATTGGGTCTGTCTAGGACTGTTTTAGATTAAGACAGATCTACACTGTAAAATAAAGGAGAAATTTTCCCACAGTGTAAGGATAAAAAGCCTCCTATAACATCACCACAAAATACCACAGAGGATCTTGGCAGTGCCTACCACTGAGCAGATAAATACTGCCACTAAGCAGATAAATGCACCACACAGACTAGCTGTCCCAGCTAGGGACAGCATGGGCACATTTAAAAAGGGCTCAAAGCTTTATAGGGAACTTTAAAAATCCAGAGCAGTGTATTCTAAATCAATAAGCTACCCAGAGCTGCACTTGCTATCCTCTGATTTCTAAAACATCCCTCACAAATTTTTAGGTTTTCTTCATTTTCTAAGTGGTTATGCAGTATCACCCAGTGACACTGAGTCAGCAATCACATCTGCATAAAACCTCGAACTCAGAAGGTTTTCAGAGCTCTTAAAAACAGTATCACACAAACCCCCCAAATTGTGTACAAACAATCTTATGGGGAAGGAAGAGCTAAGTTGCCCAGTACAATAGAATAAAATGTCCACATAGCAACATAAGAAAGATTGACAATGTAAAAGATGCAGTGGCCAAAAAAGAAAAGAGGAAAAAGAAGATCCAAAGTGCACACAGCCCCAGGTACCAGCCATTGCTTCAGCTCCAAGTCAGAGAAAAAGCAATCCTTGGCCACAGACTCCTCAGCTGCCTTTTGCCTGGAGTTTTAAATGGAGTTTATTTTCCCCCCACTCAGCTCTGACCCAACATCTACTCCAAAGAAATTGGAATTTATTTATTATTAGAAATAGTTAGACCATCTTTTCAATTTTTTTTCTTTAAGGTTAAAGAGTACAGATCTCAATTATTGTACATTTGAAAATGTCAGTCAAACTAAATGCCACAGCATAAAGAAAATGAAATAAACCCCAAACACATAGAAAAATGAAGTCAAGAAGTATAAAGGCTTCAGTGGCAAAACCATGTTACTACTCATGGGACTTTTCTTTGGGTAAGCTCACAAACAAATCACAGAATGGGTTTCAAGCATATCACCTTTGCCATCTACCTGCTGCTTGAGATCAATCACCAAGCAACAGCTGCCCCCTTCCCTCCGTGCATGGAGCACACGCACTGCTGCCAGCTCTTGCACAGCCGCCTGCTCTGAGCTCTGCTTGTGGATGCTCAGGTAAATTTTCCAAGTCAGGCATATCCAGCAGGGAATGCTGCTTCTCTCCAGCTTGAAGGTGGCCACCTTTCTGATGATCAAGCCACCACTTCACCAAATCCTTCAGCACCGTGCAGCCCCCCCGGCACAACCGCGACTGAGCCCTCAGAGACACCGAAATCTGTCATCAGCATCTGGCAGCCCCGTGTAACATGTGCTCTTCCTCCTGAGAAAACATCTGTACAGCTGCTCAGCTATCTTAAACATATTTGTTCATTTTGAACAGGGAACAATTAATCCCACACCTGTACAAGAATGAAGCAGGTACGTCATCTTTCTGTGCTGCTGGTGCTCCTACTCAGGACTTGTCCTCTCACATGAACTACCACAAACTCCTACAAAAAGTTCACGTTATTCTGCATCATGGAAAATTTTCTTCCAGTAGGATCTTAAGTGTGAATGCACAAATAGATATTATAAGGGATATACAGTAATGTACAGACATTCAACCATCCATAGGTGAACAGGGAAAGAATATGGGAATTGACTTATCAATGGGTAACTGACAGAGATATCCCACAGAACATGCCCCAGTTTGAGCACAACAGAGAGAAGAGATGAGTAACAGGGCTGAATAAAAGTAGGTACATTTGTAAGGAATTTTTTAAAGCTGGATGAAAAGGAGTCACTGTACTCGGTTTTGTAGCACTCTATGAGCAAGAGGCAGACTTACTGCTTTCATTTCTTCAAGGCATCCAATTACTTTCATTTCTTTAAGGTATCAGGATATACAGTCAATATTAAAAAGAGCATTCTGTTTCTTCTGAGTTAAACTGAGAAGCAATACTAAGTGATTTAAGGATTACAGATTTATTACATTTGCTACTTATTAAAATTTCTATGCTAAGATTTAATACAAAGGCTAAGTATTTATCAGCTGAAAGCTATGTTTAATTTTCTTCCCTACAAGATCTTTTATTCCAGCCCAATAGTTTGTTGGAAATTCACATTTGTCTGACATGAAACTTTAGACACTTAGCTTAATATGTTACACCCAAAGTCATAAATTTTACTGGATCACACTTTCCAAAACCTGCAATCTACAAATGGGAATATAAATTGAGAATTGAAATTTTGGGCATGGGGGAAGAAAGTTGAAAAATGTTAATTTTCAATAACTTTAAGAAAAAAAAAGGATTTCAGCATGTGCGTAGTGAATAATGAAATCAACTTTGGACATGTTCCTGGCCAGAACAGGGGTTTTAGTTCAGTGGCACCAAAGCTGGAACAGAAGCACATTGCAAGAGGTTTCCACAGGAATTTCTGATCAGGACAGACTTAAAGGACTAAATGAATTTCCAGTGTCTGACTTCTTAAATCCTTGAGATGTTGGGTCAGATACTGAGAAAAACATAACATGCCACCCTAGAATGCCTGCTCCATTGCAGGTCAAAGTATTCCCAGCACAGTCACAGGCAACAAATTATTAAACAGATGTCCACCAAGCAGTGCTGCAGCTGGAACACACCCCTCTGTCATTTGGTAATTCCCTTGTTCATAAATTCTCTTCAGCTGGCAACACCTGCAGCTGCACCCTGCCACAGCCTCCAGCTGGGCAGGGCTGGCAGCACCAGTTCCACAGCTCCTTGTCTCTGGCAGCTCCCAGGCAGGACAGCCCATCCTGCAGCATCTCCAGAGGTTTCAGTTCCCAAGAACAGCAGAAACCAAAGGAGACCATCTTCTGGTTTTGTGATTGAGAAACCCGACTGGTTTTGAAACTGTTAGCAAAAGCAAAGCAATAAAAGAGCATTTCTAGATCTGAGCAATGGACTGTGGTGAGCTCTTCCAGACAAAACCCAAATTTGCAGTTTTCTAGGAAAGCCAATGGGTTTGATCTCAAACTGGGAACAAAAGTCAAATAAAAATGCAAAAATATGAGTATTTTTATAACATCAAATTGTATTCTTCTGTCAGGTGATTTAATTTTTTTTGAAAGACACACAAAAGAAATATCACAATAAAAACCACTTCTGGGGTAAAAATGAAAGAGTTTTTGCAATGTCAGAACAATGCCTTTCCCCTTCATTTTCTCCAACGAAATCAGTATTTCAGTAAAACTGATACATTTCCATGCTCTCCCTATTATTGATTATTTTAATGGAGAAAAAATTTCATTGACAACTTTTATTTCGTTTAAGGAGAGTGGATAAATGTTTTAAAACCATATTCTAGAGCAGAAAATATCTGCCTCGGTTCTCATTTTTGCCTATGATTCTGTATGCATCCTTGTCCTTAAGATTTGTCAGCCAGACTGTATCATGAAAGAGATTATTCCTCTCTGTTTGTAGAAAAGCTGACACAAAGGATTCTAATCTGAACTGCAATCTCCAGTGTGAAATATGCTGCACTGCTATTTTTATTTACGCTGACACTGGAGGCTGTGCCTTACATGTGGTACTGGCCAAAAAGAAAAGGATTTTCAGTATAGTGCAAGCATACCACAGATAAAATTCCCCATTCAAGATTATTTTCTTCAAAAGAACCTTCTACTCAAAGTATTATATTATTTCTATAAGCATTTCATCATCCAACATTGTCCACTCTAAGAAATTATTATTGATTATTATTGAAATTATTATCTGTTTCTCATTACAGATTTGGTTCTGAAATCAGTAACGAATCAGCTCACAAACCCATGAAAAGCAGGTTATTCCAAGGGGGAATAACAGCACCCTGCTGCAGACCCAATAAAATTATACCACAGTTTACAGTTAAAGTCAATTGTGCCTAAAGCACAATTACCTGTGTGACACACTGAGCTCTATAACACACCTAGAGAATAAGCTAGGGCAAAAGGGAACAATCACATGGCAAAAGGTATCCTTAGAAGACTGAGATGAGTTCAGAAAAATAACAAAACATCCTCCCCAGAATATCCCTGTCGCCTTCCTTGACTCCCAGTCCCACCTGAATTATAACTGATACTAAGAATTCATGCACCTAGTAGTGTAAGTATCCTTTTACAGTTTAGCTATAATTTTTTTATAGCAGAAATAAAAAATAGATTCAGCCACAGCAAATTAAGCTGTAAGGCTGTAGACTTTATGCTGCAAAATGCATTTGCACCACTTGCTATTTAAACATTTAAGACTAAACTCAGACTTCTCCCAGTTGTGAATATTACCTGTTACTTACAGATCATTCAGGAACCCAAGAAGGGTTCACTACTCAGCTCAGTAATTTATTTTTTCATAAGTGACTATACAAGAAATTTTATTTCAAATTCTTGTTCTCAAAATATCACTCTGGCGTTACATAGCAATAAATGTGTTTTTCAGGGCAATCACATATTGAATATGTGGTCACATAGTAAATTTGTAAAGGAATTAAATTTCACTGCATTCTCCAAGAAATTCTGAAAGGCAAATTATTTTAATCAACACATGTATTGCATTGTTATGGGATGTCCTTGAAACTGAATTTAAAACATTTATATTTTAAAATAAAAGAAGGAAAACAATTTTATTGAGGGAAAAACAAAAAACCCAACAACTTCTTCATAGAAATTCATAAATTATTCCAGGAGATATTTAAAAAATAATCTTAGAAGTATTGCCAAATACCTGAATTATTATCTTCGTGGCTCAATGATCTAGCCAATAACGCACCTTCCTTTCAAATTAAAGAAAAAAAAAACAAAACCAAAAAACCCCCAAACAAACAACAACAACAACAAAAATACCCCAAACCAACCAACCAAAAAAACCCAATGAAAACAAAACAAAACCAAAATCCAACAAAAATAACCAATGGGGAGGCTGGAGTCCCCTGCACCTTCCACCTCCCAAGGACACAGACTTTACAGAGTCATGATGCTTCCTCCATCTCTCCCACACATCTACATGTAGACAGGAAGTTGGGTTGATGAGGGAGGGAAAACTAGTCTTTTCATGCAGGAAAAAGCTCTTGTCAAAACTAAATATTATCACTAATTCTCTTTTAATTGGTCCTGCATGACGGATTTTCCATTAGATCCATCTAATTGCAAAGAATTTTTAAAGCACTTGCAACCATCCATCAGATACCAGGTGTTTTTTACATCGTTGTGTGTAGTGTTTCTAAATGAGTAACTGAAACATCAAACACAAAAATAAAATCCCATGCAATTTACTGGCCAATAGTGCAAGAATCTCCAGAAACAAACCACACAATTAAGAAATTATTTAAAATAATAAAGCTCTTTGTCATGCTTTGGAGTTACATAACTTTCCATCTCATAAGTAGTACTATTTTAGAAGGACACTCAGAAGTCACAAACTATTTTCCTAATTTTCCCATGTGTCCATCTCTCACCACAGGCTTCTGTGGCCATGAGACCAGAGTGGGCAGCACAGGCCTGTAAGAAAGGGAACTGAAGAGGATTTTATTACCATAGGCAGCTTTTATCACAGTGAGGATCTCACTGTGCAGCCACTCTAAGTAAGATTGCTGGTGAATCCTTTGTTTCTCTGTGGTCTCCTGGACACTTCTGTTCAGAGAGAGAAATTGTTACTCTTAATCCACATCTCCAAAGAGCTTGCTGATAAGCTTTCCAGTGTTTCAGAGGCACCCTAAGGAGGTGCTGGGCTAAATTTGTTTCCTCATTTATGGGCAGCACATGACACGGGAAGTGGCTGGGACTGCAGGGATCATCCTGATGACACACAAGGAGCCTGTTGCTGCTGGACCCTTGGAGTCCACCTGCAGCTGGGACTCTGTGGGCTTTCCACATGGCACAGCAGAGGCAGCAGATGTGCAGATGTCTGCCCTGGGCTGGTTCTGGCTTAAAATGCATTTCCAGCACAAATGTTGTATCTCACAGTCATGCAAAAGCACAATCATCACCTCTGAGTACCCTTAGTCTGGTGGAGACACCAACCCCCCACTGACTCAGGCTGTCTTTATAAACTGCCCAAGAGCCAGGTCAGCTGTTCAAGGGTGTGAAGCAGCTTTTCCATCAACAGCAGCATGGTGCATCAAAGTGCAGAGCTAGATGCTGAAGAAACAGCGATATATAAGCATCTGTAATCAGTGACCCATTCTGAAGCTTCTGCAATGTCTCAGATAAAATTATAATAAATGCATTACAACTCATAAGCTTCATGATGCTGAGCACACTGCATCCTTTCAACACTGCATTATTATAGTCCTTTTCCTCCTTAAGAACACAACTGTTTGCTAACTCATTATGACTAATCCAGTGCATAGCACCTCTCAGCATCAGGTAGTCCCAAACTGAGTGATTCTGGCAACAGAAAATTAATGGTAAGCAAAGCAGCAGTGACTGTGCCTCCTTTTCCCCCACTACATCGTTTCTCATGAAGAATGAGAAAGCCTACATCAAAGACATCAATTTATGCTCAAATCTCACCCTGTGTTTAATATAGTTGAGGAAAGGACATTGTTCGTTGATTACTGAATACTCTAAATTACCAATAAGGTTTAAGATCATTCTGTACATCACTGAAACAATGAAAACTGACATGAGCAATTCCTCACTTGTAAAGCTGGAATTCTCTTTCCATTAAAAAAATACCAAGCAAAACCAAACCAACCAACCAAACCAAAAAGACAACAAAAAAAAAGGAAGGGGGAAGTGATAAAAGCTTTTCTGTGCGGAAACAATCACAGCATTGTCTAAGCTAAAGCCTCATCACTTCAAGTCAGGTGGTATAAAACAAGTAAAACATGAAATAATGTGTATCTTTAACTAAAAAAACTCCAACACAGAAGCAAAGGAAAAAAAAGGGCTTATTTATTTTGCTCTCATTTATGCAAACATGGTATAAGTGTAATGACTGAGCTTCTGTTTTTCTTACACCACCAAGTGTCAATAAAGAATTTCTTCTTGTTTGAAATCCACCTCACATTGTGGCTAATGCTGTTTTCTAAATTTTGGAGTAGCACTGATAAAGTATAGACTGAGAGCAATTAACTAAGGCAAGACATGAAAAATGCAGCAAATACCAATTCACCTAAATAGCATGCTAAAAGACAGACCTTAGCAATTACATATTCAAACCAAACGATGTCATTATTCCCTGCATTTTAAGGAGGTTTACATGAAAGAATAGATACATATTCCTGTTGCACAGACTTTTCTTATGTGTTAGAAGTATTGCCATGGAAAGAAACCAAAAAGAAACCCACAAAAGAAACCCCAACCTTTTACCACTTTAGAGAAATTGCTGTTTGGAAGCTCTGCTGTTGCAGACTGAGGTTACCCAGGCTAATGTTTTACCACTGGAAAATGTCTTGCAATTTAATTGCAATTCACTCTGTGAGATTTGGCTTGCTCCTGACTTTGTGTTGGAGTGCTTAGTGCTCTTGCAGTTCTGTTTAGTCTTTCTCTGCAGTTAAAAAGATGTGTGCAGCCTGTCAGCTTCCAGAAAACTTTAGGGTAAAACTTTAAGCAAAAGAGAAGAACTTCCAAATTTTACTGTGTTGGAATTAAGAGATATAAGAAAGTGGTTACTCTCATTTGAAGATGAATATGCTTGAATAACCAAACAACAAACCTTAATATGGTTTTTGTTTGTTTTGCATCTCTCAGTGTATACTTCCTTGCTGACTTTCCAGAGTTAAGATGAGTCTTCAGACAAATTCTGTTCTCTGGTTTGTTTTGCATTCTAACCTGGGGTGAAACTGCTCCCTAATTTCTTCCTCAATGAAAAGTCTTTATCAGTGTAAATGCAGCTTTGGGCACTGTGCTCCATTCAGTCCTGTTCCTTACACTAATGGAGATTTATCTTCTTTTTCCCACATTCAGGATGTTTTCGGAATATCTTAGAATAATGAATGGGCATTATTGATCTGATTGTTCTGTTGATTACAAACATGGAAAAGATGGAAAAATCCAAACCAAATTCATACAGATTTTACTGCTGGATCAGGAGACCTCTCTGTTTAGCCTGCCAGCAATGGAGAATGTGCTGCAACAAGGTTATATAAAAACTAATCATATTGGAATTTAATTATTCCTAATGTTTCCCTGTTGACTCACTTTTTCTTTTTTTTTTTAATCTGACCTCTAGCTAAGTTTCTCAGCTGCTGTCAACAACAGCCACAGTGCTGTGCTCTGCCAATTGCTAAGCAAAAAGCCCTCAGCTCCCCACACTGCCTTGCTGCCTCCCCATTTTTGATGGTCAGATTTCACTTAGAGATACAAGGTAATATCTGCTGTTGGGTCTTTCCTGCTAAGGAAAAGAGGCCAAACAGTTGTACTTCTTATCCTTCATTTACCCATTCATCTACCTTCATTTTCTTACCTCCTTGCATAAGCACAGAAGTATTTTATATGTCTTCAAAATAAATGGCCAGTGAGGCAATAAAGCCCTGGTATTGTACTATGAACTTTCTTTTTAAATGCCTTACTGAAAAGATGAAAGTTTTTTCCCCTTAATGATGACAGCAGGATTTACAAAACTGGTAAAGGCATGGAGGAGGATGGCATGGAAGGATAAAGTAAACTAGAAATAGTGCATTGACTGCAATTTACTATTTTGATGTTTCTGGTCTCTATGACAAAGTAGATACTGCAAGATTACTAAGACAAGTATAATGAGCAAGTCTCTTGATACACAAGTTATGGGATTTTGCCACAGTCTTGAAGAAGCCAAAGGAGAAAAAAAAAGAAACCCTGAAGCTAAGAATAGTATAATTAATTAACAAGGAACACAACAGAGATGCAATTTCTGGGAAGTGCATGGAAAGGAAGGTGAATATCTGGGGAAAGTGATGCTCACCACTGCAAAAAACAAAGGAGAAGGAAGTTTAGGAGTAGAAGTATTTTATTTTTAAACCTAATTCAATGAAGCAAGAGGTGGAAGGAAATATGAATCCTCACAACCAACTTGGTATGTGCTTTACCTGGAGATTCTTCCTGGAAAAAGCAAACATAAGAAAAAGGTTCTTCAGAGGCAGGTAGAGACTCTGGAGAAACAAGCCAGCTCCACTGCTCAGAGGAACTCTGACTAGGACTTTTTATTGCCATCCCATAATCTTGTCTGGTCTAAGAGAGGCCTCCACAGAAATGGGCATGTACAGGACAACCCTAACAACAGGTGAGGGCTCACAGTTCTGCAGAGGCTGCAGCCCCAAACACAGCTTCGGGACTTTTACCAGCTGGGGCTCCCCTTTTCCTTGTCCCAGTGAGAGGACTGGCTTGAAGATAACAGACTATTCTCAAGGATGAACCACTGCCCCATCTGCAAGCAGAAATCAGTGGGAGAAGAATTTTTGACTCCTGGAGCAGCCACGACTGTCACACTGTGGTGCTGCCAGCAGCTCTGCTGTTATTCCAGCCCAAGCATGGAATAATTTGCCTCTGGCTGCTTGTTTCCCCATCCCTCAGCCACACAATCACAACAGCCTGAAGCAACATAAGAATTACGAAATAATCAGTACTAAAAAGTGGCAGATTGTTATGCTACCTCCCTGTACAACAGAATGGGTCCCCAATTTTAATTATTAGAAGGATACTTCTTAAAATCAATTTGTGAAATTTACAGCAGCTGTTTAAGAACCTTTGTGGCAAGAAAGTATGCTTCCACTTTAAATCTCCCTTTTTTCTAATTCTCATGGCCACTCCACACACTCTTTAATGTGCCACCCATCCCAACAGGACTGTCTGAAACCAAACTAGATGTATATGGAAAACCCTCCTGTCCCATACACAAACTCTATACAGAAGTTTCACATTTGTCTGCTTAATACTCTATCTGGGCCTTTACATGACAGAATAACAAAAGACATGAACAAAATCACACCAATTTTGGTGGTTTGTTGCCCAAAGTTTGCTTTAGAAGTCTTTCCATGGCATTCTCTAACTCCAATGTGACTTAACAAGCTGTCTAGAGGGAGCAGCATGAAAACTGCAGACTGATGTTTTTCCTTATTTACCTTTTTCTGTTTACTGTTGAGATGATTTCCTCATTAGCTTCATGATAAATGACTTAACATTTTTCACTACTTATGACATAAGCCAGATTTCTTTTACACAGACGCAGAGCAAAACATTTTTATAAAATAAATATGTATGTGATTGAAATGTGTATAGCAAATAATTTGCAGTCAGAAATGGTCTTTTTGCCTGTTTGCTAAAAGACAACAAACTTATAAATGTGCTTGAAATTGTTTAATAAACACTTTTTTTGAACAAATTTATGGAGGGCCTGAGGACAAATTGCCTATTAGCAATACCAACCTGATTTTTTTTTTTCATTATTCATACTCTCACAGTGTTCACTGAAAAGAGACTTATTTATATCTGTTTTATCTATAAAGGTGCTTTTAATGATGATCAAAGACTTGAGGACATGAGAAAGCAAGCCAAGAACCTCTATGGAAGGTCCCAGAAGACAGTCCCAGCTGCATATCTTCTCCATCAATACAACTGGTATTGATACTTCACCCCTAAGGTTTCTAACTTTTTGTGAAAATTGATAATCTCAGTGTTTCATTTGCTGGCAGTTTTTCAGCCTGTATTTCTCATTTTCTTGCACTGTCCTAAACAGGTCCTCCTTTCCTTGTTTATGCCAGACATTTACACTGTAATCACATGACTCTAATCACTCCATAGCTCAACTAGAGAGCTCTTAAATTGTTCCTTCAAATCAATCCTTTGAGCTTTCTTAATTTCTTCCATGACCTCATTATTTTGCCAAAACTTTCAGGCCAAGACATGCCCAGCTAATAGCTTCCATTCCAAATCTGTCCTCAATGTTAGTAAAATATGCAGTTCATTTAGTTTTTGTCCTAAGAGATGAAAATTCCTTGAAACACAGAAAAATTGATTCCCTCTTTTTTGAGCTTTCAGTGGTAATTACAGTGATGACCTCTGCAATGCATGTAGTAAACAGATGCAGAAAGCAGCCTTGTAGCAAAGACAAGAAAACAACTTTTTAATAAAGAATGGGTTCAAATTCTGCTCAAACATAAAGTATAACTTCAAAACTTTGACAACAGAACATGGTTCAGTGCTACTAACTGAACTTAGGTCTGGCAGAAACAGTCCAGCACCACAGCAAAGTTATTCCAACAGTCAAACATGAAGACCTCTCAAAAATGTCTCTCCAGCTGATGAACAGATGGTTAAAAAAATAAATCAAGATCACAGACCAAAATAAACTAGATAAAATATATTATTTGTCTATAGCAGCATATAAAATGGTAATTTTTCAGTATTTTGTACTTGGGAAAAACAAAAGAATTGTAGGAAACTGAGGTAGAAAATTGAAAACTGATCTAAGTTTATTCTTTTTTTATTATTGCCACTAGACATGGCACGTGCCAGGAAAAGGACTTTGCTGTGTCTACAGTTTTAAACAAATTAACCACAGCTTTCCTAGCCAATAACTATAGATAATGGACTAAAAGACACCTTACTTAAGAATATCCTCAATTGCTTGGGATTTGGAGCAACCAGTGCGTGGAAATCCAATTTTACCCATTTTACTGTCATTTTACTGTCATCTAAATAAGAAGGGTGACAGAAACTGCAGTCACCCTTACTACCACAGACTCAAGTCTTTCAGTCTGCAGCAGCTCCTCATGAATATTCTCATGAAAATAGATACAATTCATCTCCTGTGTGTGTCAGGAGACAGCACTGCTTCCTCCATTCCCTCCTGCAATGGGAGGCTGGGAGACAAGCATGAAAGAGGCACAGTTTTGATATCAGTGTGAAGAACAAACACTGAAAGTCAAGTGCATGACTGCGATTTACAGCAGCTGAGGGTCTCTGAAAATGCAGGGCACCTGCAGTAAGTCATTTGGAATATCTATTGCCACCACATCAGGAGCAGTTGTAAACACACAGAAATAAATCTTGCCAGTATTTTCCCATCAGTTACTGCTGTACTGACTTTAATCAGGTAGAAGTGGGGTTCATGCTGCCATTTGAACAAATGATGGACAGAAAAGTTTCATTCCCACTTTGCTGCCTGACCAGACCCCACAGCTGCACAGTGGTTTCTCAGACAGGCTCTCTGCTCTGCCATCCTCACCTTTTGCTGCCTGGCAGGGTTGCAGCTCTGTGGGAAAACCACTAGCTGGGCAGGATTTGCCCAGCACACCACAGCAATGCTTCCATGCCTGCAAATCCACTGCTAACAAGTCACATCCAACCACTCAGCGAGATGCAAGACAAGCTTCTCAGGTGAGAACCAAGGCACCAGCAGGAAAAATGGACAGCACTGTTTTGGAAAATGTAAAAAAAAGAAGCATATTTTGACTTTTTATTCTTCTAAGAGTGAGTGAGATCTGAGCCTCTGTATCTCTACTGAAGTAAAGAGACTCAGGTGTATGTTCCTTATGACAACTTGAAACTGCTTAAGCAATGCTCACACAAAGCCCCAAGAGTTATGAAGCATGAGCAAGCTTCCTCACTTCAGTCAAACTGGCAAGTTTACAAATTTCAGTATGACTCATTTATTGAAAGCTTACAGTAATGTCCATCTGCCCAGAAGCAGGAATGGAAAACTTAAGAGTTTGTAATGCTTCACTGAAATTTCACTTGCTGATTAACAAATGAGCATCTCCAACTAGCAGAAAAAAAGCACATTGAACCTCTGAGAAACAAGGCTTCCTGCACAGATCTGTAAATCCAGTCAGGAAAGAGTCTCAGAAAAAAAAGATGATGTTCCATAAGCAATTATTTCACCCTTTAAAATGATGGCAAAATAAAAATTGTTCATTAATTTATGGACTGGAAAACACCTGTCTGAATGATGCTCTTAGTCATATGGTTTAGTTTTGGATAGTCCTGAGAGGGGTAGGGAGCTGAACCCTGTGATACTTGTGTGTCCCTTCCAGCTGGAGGCATTCTGGAATGCCAAGCACAACATCAAGGCTGCTGGGCCACTCCTCTCCTCGTGCAGGAAAGCTGGAGAGGTTTGCCCAAGTCTGTTCAGCCACACCTGAGATCCAGCCTTGATATAAAACTGCTTCACTGATCTCCTACCATTCCTACATCTGCAGGTCTGGGTAATTAACAGTCAGGGAATTGGTCTAATTAGTTTCAAATTAAATCTTTCAAAAACTCACCGAGAATTACAGTGAGTAAGCCATGCTAATTAAATATTGAAGGAATAAGTGAAAATAAGCATCAAGAGCGATGTCTCTGTGCCCCACTCCCAATACACAAAGGATTTAAGGGCATTTACTAGAACTCATTAATTGGATCTCTGAGCTTCTGCTTGACCCCTGATTTTTCTTCAACATATTAAGGCCATGTAAAATATGTATAAATGCATGAATATGCAAAGCACAGCTACTGAAAATGGATTTATAAAGATTTTCTTAGAAAAACCAAACCAATGAAGGCTCTGATAATATATCCAAAAGAAAAAGAAAAAAGTAATGTACCATCTCAAAGCAATACAGAAACACTCTATTACCAGCATGCAAAATATATAGTAAAAAAGCACTCCTGCAAAAACAGCACAGTAATTCTTCTCACAAATACCTGAATATATGCAACATTACAGTAGCCCACAGTGCAGAGTGATGAAAAATGAATCAGGTGGGTAACCTGACAACAAACAGAGAAACAGTGAGGATAAATACCACAGTGAAAGTGGAAGATGGAATTGATTTTTTTTCTATAAATATTTATGGCATCAGTGATGATCATTACTCTGCCTGGTGACCTAGCAAACAAAAAATAATTAGATTGTGGTATCTTTTGCCATCATGTAGAGGGAAATCCTGTCTGAGCTCCAGGTGCTCCACTCTTCCTGTTCTATGCTCAGACTTTGCACCACCAGCTCCCCCCTCCAGGCCTTCAGGCTGCAGCCAGGAAAAAGTCTGGGGTGTAGGGGGTCAGCAGCCCCAAATGCAGCATCTCCAAATGCATCAGCCCCAAATGCATCAGCCCCAAATGCAGCTGTCCCAAATGCAGCTGCCCCAAATGCAGCTGCCCCAGATGGTGCCAAGGGAGCAGCTAAGACACGTACTGGGCTCAGGGAGTGGACTGCTTCAGCTCACACCACATTTCTTTTCTTGGTGGCACACATTCTTGTCTCTCTCCTCACACCCATTAAGGACTTTCTCAGACACTCAGGAACTGGTTATCTTTGGGACCTCAAATTAATCTGGCTGATAATATCCAAAAGTATTAAAGGAAACTGAGCTTTTAATAACGTAAGAGGTTTTTTAGGAAGCTGATTCAAACCACATCATGGTTTCATAAAAACAGCTCTCAGTGCCCTCCCCCTCCCACTTTCTTCCAAAGACCACTGCTGCAGACAGCAGTGCATTGGTGCTTTTTCATCACAGGTATCCCCCTGCCCAAACTTTAAACACTGTTCTGTTCTGGACAAGAAAGGGGGCATGGTGACCTCTGCCCATCCCCTGGGTCACATATCCACCAAGCTTCCTTTGGTTACAGAGAAGTTGCATTAGATGTCTCCTGCCCTTTAATCCAGGATTTATTAAAGTCAGTAAGGAGGATGCTGCTAAAATCAGTGCAAGCAGTACTTGTCACCTGCTCATCATTCCCTTGGTCTGAATTGCACCAGTGAAATCCTTGTGGGAGGCAGGGCAGGTCTGCAGCAGAGAAACACCTAGGACAGACTGACTGATCTGGTGACATGGTTCCACATAGCTGGAAGGCTTTGTTAGAAACCAACAAGGAAAGATGTTCTGCTGGGGGCAAACAAAGAGGAGGCATATTTATCACATCATTCCCTTCTCTCATTACAATCTCAGTTTTCAAAAAACTAAAATTGCAAATTTGTCCCCAATTCTTATTGATGTTCAATAAAGCCAAACCCCAGTAACTAGCACTCAGGCCTTTTATTGCACAGAGGTTATTTAAGGGAAGGTGATGTTTGCCCCATAGCAGCTAAAAGGACACAGGCAAGCAACAGGGACACTACATCCAATTATCCAAGGGCCAGCTAGCAGCCCGAGTGTTGAAAGTACTGTTGCAAGGAGAAGATACTTGTTGACATATGTCTTAACAGAGGATCAACTTGAAAACAAGCTTTACTATAATCCCTCCCGTTTTGCCCTCTGCAGATGACACACATCTCACACACACATACAAAAACCAATGTTTTGATTGTGCTTTTTATTGACCAGCTTCACAAACATGATGAGTTCAAAGCCTATGTTGAATGTGGATATTTTCATCTAGCCCTGTGCTTTAGAATAACTTCACATCATTGAGCTATTTTTCGTCCTAAATGATGCTCTGATTGGTTGCAATTTGTTACTTATGATTAAATTTGCAGCTGACCATTAAAAATGCATTTGTGGCATTCTTCAGATTATCCAGAGTCAGCTGAAATAAATACACCCCTGCTGAAATAAAACCACCCCTGCCAAGTGATTTCACAGCCTGATGCCTGAACAGCAAGAACAATTTCTAATATGTTTTAAAAACATTCTCCCTTTTTTTTTTTTCTGAAATTTACCACTCTCACAACAAAAAAAAACCCAAACAATCTCGACTCAAAAGCATCACAGACAACAGTGGGAAGGGTGGTTGAAAGCTGAAGAGGGATGTTGGGAGATGCTGGAGGTAAACACTTCTCCACAAGGTTCACCTGTTGGGATCTTTCAAGTCTTGGACTACAGTAACTCCCAAAAAATTTTCTGAGAGCAAGCACAAACCATCCTGACCAGAAATCCTTCTCACACATTCATCACAGCTACCCAGACTCCCAGATTTAGAGTTCATTCTCTGGCTCTGCTCCAGACTTTGCCATCTCTGCATTTCAGCTCCCAGCTGTGAAGCTTCCTGGAAGCTGGCTCCAGGTGGGCACCCACCATTCACCCAGCATCATGACCTTGGTTATACTGGTGGCCTCCAGATATAAGCAAAAATAATTATGACCATATGAGGGTTTTCATCTCACTGTAATAACCCTGTAGGTGTAGCTCTTGGAGTTGGTTGGCTTTTTGGTGGCTTTTTTCCTTTTAAAATAAGCTGGCATAATTAGAGATAAAAAGGAAACATGTAAGGGCTTGTGCAGCTCCAGAGCCAAGGGTAATTGCAAAACACAAGTCTTACCTCATCACTATCTACTTTATTTCACATTTTGCAACTTCAGCCACAGACAAATCGGTGCCTATGTTATGTTTTGATTTTTCCTTTTATTTGCCACCTGATTGTCTTTCTTTCTTTTTAAACAATACCTCAACTAAATGACAATCCTTTTCTTTGCAAGCTTTTTTTTTTTTACATTTGCATGCCCATGAAATTAACTATGTAGAGTCACAGAATGATTTGGCTTGACCTTTCAATGTCATCTAGTCCAACCCCTCCAGTGCTGAGCATGGATTCCTTCAAACAGATCAGACCTCTGTCTAACCTGACCTTGAATGTTTCCATGGAAGAGAATCTACCACCTCTCTGAGCAACCTGTTCCAGAGCTTCAGCACCTTGATCATAAAAGATGTTTTCCTTGCATCTAATCTGAATCTACCCTCTTTTAAGTTAAAACCATTACTCCCTGTACTATCACTACAGGCCTTGCTAAAAAGGTTGTCTCCACTTTTCTTGCAAGCTCCCTTCAGGTACTGAAAGACTGCAACAAAGTCTCTCTGGAGTCTTCTCCAGGCTGAACAACACCATCCCTCTCAGCCTTTCCTCACAGGAGAGGTGCTCCATCCTTCTGGTCACGAGCCACCTCTGGACTCACTCCTACAGGCTCCCATCCTTCCTGTGCTGAGGACCAGAGCTGGAGGCAGCACTGCAGGTGGGGGCTCACAAGGGCAGAGGAGAAGGGGACAACCACCTCCCTTGACTCCTGGCCACACTGCTTTCTATGGAGGCCAGGATACTTTCAGCTTTCTGGGCTATGAGTGTACATTTGCCAGCTCATGTCCAACTTTTCATCCCCCAGTACCCCCAACTGCAGTGCTGCTCTCTGTGAGGCTGCTCTTGTATCTTACAGCTAGTGGGTATTTGAGACTCAGAGAAGAACTTGGGTATTCTTCCATTTCACCTTTTCTCACTGAGCTCTGTTATGACATTAATTCTTTCAATTAATTAAGAAATTAATTCTTTCAATTAATCCCTTTACTATTATTAATCACAGCTTATATTTAAGTTTTCTTTTCCCCCACACCTAGTATGCTTCAACAACTACCTTTAAGGATACTCCTTACAAGAAATTAAACTGTAAAGCTTTCTGATTATTTTTGAATGTTGTCAGGTTAAACTTAATATTAAAATAAAAGCTGTTTCATAATGTTAAAAAGAATTTTCTGTATAATAATCTGTCTTCTGATGGTAATTTTGTATAATTAATGCCACCTTTTCATGCAATCTTTTGTGTTCTAATGTTTATTCTGTACTCCCACATGGAAAATTAGATAATTCAACATGTGGAGGCATTTACAGAATAAAATTCACAACTACCCATTGAATAAATAAAACAGTGAGTTGAAGGGAAAATTATGTTAAAATATCAACTATTTTTTGTTTTAAGCACTACCAGTGTCTTCATTCAAATGACAGGAAGGGAGATGATGGTAGTCACAGTCAGAGATCACCTCCCTCCACATGAGCTGCTTCATCTCTCATCAGGACATGGAAAAGTTTCAGTTGGAGGTTTTTTCCATCTTTCATCAAAGACAGGCTAATTACAGTGCTCACTGCAGTGGAAGAAGAGGGAGCAGGTTCAATCCCAGATCTACTGGCTGTGTCCACATTCCCACTCTCTATTCAGTTTCTCCTGACTAAATCCATCAGTGGAAGGCTGTGCACACCACAAACACAGATCTACCCAAATCCAGGCAAAACATTTTAAAGCTATGCAGGGCAGCCCATTCACAGAGCTCAGCATGAATCCCAGACTGCTTGAAACTATGACAGAAGACCTGAGGATGCCTCTTGACTGCCCATCATGCAAGGTACAAGGTACAACATAGCATGTGTCCCCCCACCCCACCTTGCTGTGCATTTTTTCTTGCAGAAACCACACTATGCTATAGATCTAGATAGTGGTGGCTGCAATGCTAAAAATCTCCTACAATCTCATCATTTTAGTTTTTGCATCTTAGATTATTTCAAAGCCTGTTGTCTGAAACCTGGGAGCAATTAAAACCTGTTAAACCTTTAGCAAGATCAAAGTTGGAAGATTTTTCTAATCCTCTGTATTTACGTGTTTTATGTTTCAGACACCTAACTAAACTGCTTGAAAAATATCTTTAGAGAAAGTCCAATTTATTATCTTCCACTGTTTTCCAAGTTTCCTAACAGAAAATTGGTGGGTTTTCTCCCTTCCCTAATTTAGCAGGGAACACCACAGAATCTGTGCAGTGGCCAGATTCTGATCCATCTCAAAGAAGTGCTATTCTGAATTCCCTGGAGCTGCTTGTGGCTGACACAATGCAGTGACTTTACAGGCCAGGCCAGTTCTTGTGCAGTTTGCAGAAGCATATTTAGTGGGCATCTCCAAAACTGAGGGTTACTTCAGTTTCAAATGCACCATCCAGCAGAACTTACAGCATCCTGCATTAAAAATCTGCTGGTGACTCTAAGTGGAGCAAACTTTTCAAAGACCAGAACACCCATCTATCTTCTAGGAGAGAAGAAACTGGATTCTCAGTAGCAAGAAATAAATGCAAAACCAGAATAAAATGCAATTAGTATCTTGAAAAAAGTTACAAAGTTCTGCTGGAAGGAACAGAACATTTCCTGTATTGAATGAGTATTATGTAAAGAATTTTCCTCCTGGTGTTTGTTTCCTCTTGTATTCTCCTCTTTCCACATCCTCCTCTAGGGCTATGGGATCTGATGACACCCAGTTTCAACCTGGGCAGAGTCAGAGGTTGGATTTCCCAACACTGTGTTGCAAGGACACAGGGGGAAAATGTAGGAAACTGCCTTTATTCTTGAGAGACTCGAGTTTATCTGGACATCTCATTAATGTGGTGCCAGGGAGTCCAGGCGAGACTGCCCAAAGGTAGCAAGTGCATAATTGTTTCCTTTATAGGTCCAGCAGCCCACAGGGCTTACAGGAACAACCAGAAGGTAGAGCTTACACAACTTTCCCCATGAAGAAGCATGTAAAAGAATAATACAATCCACAGAGAGGTCAGAGGATGCGCCGTGATCAGCTCAAACAGAATGAAAGGATGCCAACATCTCCTCCTCTGAAATGCAGCACTGCTACAAGTATCAGCTGCCATAATGCTTTTTTTTTAACAATGCAGACCTGAGATGTGCAGAATATGAATTAGTCTAAGGCTTTAAAAATAAATAAATAAACAAACAAAATTTTTACATGGTTCCTTTCTGTTCTTCCAAACAACCCCAAGCACAGTCTCACTGTCCAACCAGCAAAACTGTCCTCCCTCCGTGGTGCCAAAAGACCTGGTTAAAAGCAAAATAAAAATCAGCCTCAGTGTGATTTTTTCTATTTTTTTTAATCATGTGCCAAGTATGACAGCAGCCTTGTGCACAGGAAGCATCTGGACACACTGGAAAGAATTTCCTGACTAGCCTTGAGTGACAAACTCAACTAACAGCTCCTTTACACCAGCTACAGAAGAGCAAACTCCTGCCATGCTCTCTCTCTTGGGGGGAAAAAAAAAGGTGTGGGGGGAAAGCCCTCCTCATTATTCTACCTAAAACAAGCAAACAATCAAAGCCCCAAAAGTCAGTAAAATGGATTCAGAGGCTTTATGGCTTGGTCTATAAACATGGAATACCATGATTTTAGCCTGAACTGCTCAGCTATAAGATGAGAAACTTGGAAAGCAAAACCCTATTACAATGCTGAATTAGTAAGATAATCTATTTATCTTCCAAAATATAACTAACTAAAAGGTTATTGAGCAAAACCAAAGACCAGGTAAAGGAAACACAGCATGTTACTAGCTTGAGGAAAATAATGCAATTTAATCTTTAATAAGCTTTCCACACAATGCAAAGTCTATCTAGTCAAAATTTCTCTTAAATGGCACTGACTTTGAAGAATAAATCCACAGCTGGTGATTTATGCTGATTAAAAAAGCCTCAATATTATCAGTCTTCAGGACCTTCAAGAGGTCTTTAGTAATACCAAAAATATCTGATCATAGAAGATGATTCCCCTCCCCTCCTTACACCCTGATGTTCATTATTACCCTCAGTTCTTCCAAAGTCAGCTAAAATAGAAGAACCAACAAATAGAAGTTGTTAGGGAAGTTACACAAGGACCCACCAGAATCCTCTCAGGAGGGAAAAAAAGCAAGAAAGAGATGGGGCTCAGTGGGAAACACAAGTAGATAAGGGTGGCTGAAAACAACTGGTAAGATTTAGAAAACAAATATGGATAGTAATGACTTGTAAAAAACATGTTCACAACCATTCCAACATACAAAGATGGAGGAAAGCACAAAAATTAACTTGGCAGGTTGGGTTAATGATGATCTAAGAGGTCTTTTCCAAACTTTATGATTCTGTGACTAATTAAAGGCTTCCTTTCTTGAGCTGGGGAAGGACCCTGAACAAGTTGAAATATGTATTGTGCTTGTTTTTGCTGGGCTTTCACTCCAGCACAGGGAGCAGTGCTAGATGTGCTATTCAGGGGGAGTTGGTGAGGCCACACAAGAAGCTGTGAAATGGTGTATTCACCTGCTAAGTGAGCAGCTGATGATCAGAAATACAATTACTCTCCCTGTAGCAACTGTGGATGGTGCCACCATCTACATATTTATTTAACAGCCTCTGGATTCCTATTAAACTTTGCTCCTTGTGATTTCTGTGGAATGAGTTTCACAGGTTATACATAATGCAAAAAGCAAAACAAAGAAGAATTCCTTTCAGCAGGCTTATTACTCACTGATCTGCTCTGCTGAGAGACCCCTGCTCTTGAATAACAAAGCAAGGGTGAGAACAACAGTCCCACTCATTTTTTCTGACACACAGTATAGGAAACAGAAGAAATGCTGACTCAAGTCACCTTCAAAGAATTTTAAAGGATTCAATGATGCCACGAAAAACTCAAACCCTGTGACACACACTCAAGGAAATTTTTCATTAATTCTGTCTTTGTTCCCTCTTGGAGCTGTAGAAGTGAAGGTGATTTGTAAGTGGTTGAGGTTCTGGGCAAGTGCCCATTTTCTGCCAGTTCAAGGCTCGAGGGAAGTGCACATATCCAGGTCATGGTGTTTCAAGGGTCCTACACAAAAAGTTCCTGCCCTCCTCCAGAGTCATGCTGTGCTCCTGGCTCCTGCTACCCAGCACTGAAGGCATCTCCCAGAGCAGGCAAGCCCACAGAGTGGGTTTGTATCTTCTGGATAGCTACTGCACTAGAGATAACAAAGAAATCAGCTATTCCAGGCCACCCAGGAAAGGCACAAAGAGAACAAACAGGCATATTCTTCAGGAAATACATTGTCCTGCAAGAAGTGCTTTGTTTATCACAACTGGCCCTCCCATGCCTCTGCTTAAGAAACAAAACAAAGATAAAAAAACCACAAAAACCCCTGACACTGAGGTCTGAGTTCAAAACTTATTCTGTAAAACAGAAAAAATAAATTAAATTTCTGTGTATGTACAGTTCTGGTGATTGGAAGAACACCTTTCTTATCACTTTGTCTCTCACAGTTGGTCCATACTTCAAATACTTAAACAGATACTTTTCTCAAGTCTCTGCATTTAAAAAAGGCTCTAAGCTCTTTATATTACTGAAAAAACCTTAAAGATTAAGGCATTTAAAAGGTTTCTTGAGTGGACAGAAGAAAAATAATTTTTTTCATGAAAGTTATATTTCAACTTCTTTTTCACATTTTTTTTAACTGACATGCACTTGCCCTATTTTTTTCTCTGCAAACAGTGTGAAGCTGTATTTCCTCCAGATGATAATGACTTTGAAATGACAGCACAAAACCAAACACACCTGGAATAAAAGTGTTAAACAAATCTTCACCCTGTTTTGCAGCTTCTTTCCCATTTCCTCCCAAATCCTGTGCCAGTACCCCAACCTCTGCCCCAATAAACTTCTGACACATCTCCTCCCAACGTTTCTGTCAACAAGGTCAGCTGCAAAATAACCAAAACAGCTCCTCTGACTTTACTGGCACCACAGTGCAGAAGCAAGACTGCCACAAACTCTGCCCAGCACATCCAACCCACCAGTCCTGCTCAGCACTCTTCCCACTGGACACTTTTAAGATTCAGATGGACAAAGTGCTGGGCTACCTTGTCTAGCCCATGTTTTTGCCAAGAAAGGTTGGAACAAGTGATCCTTGAGGTCCTTTTCAACTGGCATTCTATGATTTTATAATTTAATAGTATGCAAATAATAAAAAACTCTTTCTTTCTCTATATATACAATTTATGTATGAAATAAGATATACTTTACTGCAATATATGGAAAAATTTACAATTTGTATACAATCATGCTTATAAAGTACTATGCAGAAGAGAATATTACTTTTCCACATGGAGTATATATTACATCTGGAAAGAATGACTGCATGCACCTGAGCCTCTGGTTCAGGGAATTTTGGAATTTACATATCCCTCAGAGTTGCAAAGCACATGGTAAACAATGCAATTCAAGTTTTAATGGCCCCAAATACCCATTTGCTACCCCACAAATGAGCCAAGCACTTGTCTTGCACTGATCAGATCATCCAGAGTAAGAACAAGTTTTGAAGTTTTAAAACATCCTTCACTCCTGTCTCCAATGTATCAGCACTCCAAAAACAATTCACATGTTTTTAACATTTAATAATCAACTGAGACACTGAGGGTACATGCATTGATTGTTTGGATCTCAAATCTACTCTACACTTCATTATTTAGACAATTCCTATAAAAGATGTTCAAGAGGGTTGTGACAATGAACCAGAGTGTAGCATCCAAATGCTTCTCAGAGCAGTTTAATAGACTTCAGAAGTATTTTGAAATAAAACCAATTTTCTCACTTCCTAGTTTGCTTAATAGAAAATACTATGCACTCTCTGATGTGCCTATCTGTTAAATGAGAGTAAAAAATGAATTCAAAGTAGACCTAAGAGCAGTATAAACATAAGACCCATGACAAATAACAAGGTATAAATAACTTTCAGGTTTGTTGTGAAATGATGATACCTTTTCCCCCACAATACAGTATGATTAAAAACACATTTCAGTTCTCTGCATTTCTGCCTACAAACTCACTTGCTCCAATCCATCAAATAAGAAAACCATAAATGGCCTTATTTAAATATTAAGTCCCAAGGAGCTGAATTCCTTATATTACTGTGCTTCCCTGACAACTTTTTATTACAGTGTAGCACATGTAGCTGCTAAGTGTTGTGTGCACTACTTACCCTGTAAGCAAGTCGCCTGTCACACACAGATTGATAAATACTGAGTCCATGCCTTTGCCTGTCCTCCTTTCTACAGACTTACAGAATGGTTTTGGCTGGAAGAGACCATAAAGATCACCCAGTTCCAAATCTCCTGCCAAGAGCAGATACATGACCTGTTTTCAGCTGTATAAAAAGGCACTTTATTGGTTTGGGGGACCTCTGAACTTCCTTACACATGCTGGAGTGACTAAGGCCTTATGAAAGAACCCCAGGGATTAGATTAATAATGGTGCTTAAGATTCTGCATGAACTATGTGACCAGGGATTAGAAATATTAGATTAGGAGAATCAAAACTAAATAAATTTATTGCCTGGGTTTTTTTTTTTTTTTTTTTTTTTTTTTTTTTTTTTTTTTTTTTTTTTTTTTTTCCTTTCATTTCTTCTTATTCAGCTACGCATGTTCAGGCTTGCACAGCCTGGATTTCAACTTATCATGCTCCACATCTGGGGATAGAAGCACAACTAGGAACAGCAAAATTTTACTGCAATCTTGTAGAATCCCCTCTTCAAGATCGACATCATTCAAAATTTGTAAAATGGGATCTGCAAGTGTTGACAAGTAAACAGCTTTTCAGAGACCTTTCATGTCAACATCAAAGTGACTGTTTAACAATATTTTTCCCCATTTCAGCCCCATGGAAGAAATCAACCTTCACATCCAGCAGTTCATAATGCAGAAGTGAGTGGGTAAAACTGAATCAAGCCTTCACTTCAAATAAATAATTTTCCCAAACTCACCACAATTAGTGTACTGACATGTCAGCATAAGAGGTGTATTGTACTTTCAGAAAAACTTTAAATTATGTCATTTTTATGACAGATGTCAGGAATCTTGAGACTGGGAAAAGAAAGTTATGTATAAAGTAGAGAGATTTGTAATGCCCAGGTTATTTTAGTATAAACTCATTCATTGGCCAAGCTTTGTCAAGAGACAGTCTTGCCATGTGATCCACAGAAGTAAAGAATAAACAAGATTCTTCTAATGGAAACTTCCTGAACAGCATGTCTTACTTGATAATGTCTCAAGCCCCATATTCTTTTCAGAATTTCTGTTATATTATTTCATATTTCTTTAATATATTCAACTGTTTTCTTTAGCGTGCATTCTTTTCTTATTCCCAATTATGAAATTAAGAACATCAGATTTTTAGCAGATGTATCCCTTTGAAAATCCCCAAGACCAACAATTTCCTACAAGGCTGGAGGAATGTCAAGTACAATAGAGGACAGACTCTCCTGCACAGCCCAGGGTAGGACAGGTGCAGGACAGGGACAGAACAGTGACAGCTGCTTGTAACACTCTCCACTCTGCAGACAGAGTCTGAGTGCTCCCAGTCAGCTCCCAGACACCACGTGGGCCTGACAGTTTGTGCAAAGCATGTGACAGACAGAAGTGAATTTGGCATGGCAGGTACGCTGCGAGAGAACTGTGTCAAAACTCAAGCATTAATTGCACGCACACAGGGGAGCATTTGCTCCCAGTTAAATGGTTCTCAGCTTTCTCCAGGAAAGAGACATTTTAAATTGCCTTCTCAATATCGTTTTGACATAACCTGTAACTACCTGCCCACGTTCCAGATTTCAGAAATTCCTAAGTCTGCCCCCTGAGATATTGGTACTAGCACACCTGAAATGCATGAGGTACTGCTGTGGTTTGCATTACAAGCCACAAGTGTGAGGATTTACCTTACCTGAAGTACAAAAGCAGAATCCCAGGAGCTAATCTGATCCCTCTATGAATGACAAATTTAAAGGAAGATTATCTCTTCTGCAATGACTGGCTGTCCTTCAGTAAGTCAGTTCTCTGCTGGCTGCTACTGACAGCTGAACAAGCTATTCCCAGAGGTACTGCTGTATTCCCCAACCAGCCATGAAGAAAAGCAGCACAACCATTTCCCAAGTCATGTGCACAGCTGAGGAAAAAACCAAAGATGAACTCAAGTGCTCATTTCCCTGTCTGATCAGAAATATCTGATGATCTGTAAAATGTAGCAAATAAACTGTCCTCCCCTTACCATTTTCAACTGAATTTCATCATGCACTTGCGAGATACTAGATGGGGCTCAAATAGTCAGCATTTCACAACAGTGGAGCAGGGGAAAAAAAGTCTCAGCTACACAGAACTCAGGTGTATATACACATGCAAACCCCTGTTTTCCTGAGATTTCAATCCAATCCACCAAATTAGAATAATAATGTCTGTGTCCAATAAACATCTGAAATTTGTTATACTTACCTGATCAAAGTCTCCAAACCCCTGCCACACATCACTAATTTTGTCATCAAATTGATTCAAATAAAGCAGTGACTGATTTGGTCTATTGTTTTCTGGAGGCCTATCAAAATTATTTCTTTATTGCAAAACAGGTATAAATTATAGCTGGTAAACACTTGAGAGTGCTGATTTACCAGTTCACTGGTGTCTGAAAACATGGCCTAAAGGCTTCTTTTGAAAACCTTTAGAGTGCAACTATTATTCATTAACTACTATTGCACTCTTTTGCAAGTGAGAAAAAGATCAAGCAGTTAGCTCAGCTGACTATACTTAAATCTACTAAACCAAGCACTAGCATTGCAGATGGGCCACTACTGCCATACAGAAATGGTTTGGGGCAAATGAATTCACTTCTGACAAATATATCCCTTCTAGTTCTACCCACAGAAATACCTGAACATCTTCCATTTACTTTCTTAGAAACTCTGTTTCACCTGAACTACTAAATGTCTTTCTAGTGATTGCTCCTCCCAGGTCTTTCTATGCTCATTCTATATAATAACAAGGCTTAGTATTACAGAAAAAATAACCCCATACACTCTTTCCAATTGACTCTCCATGACCAAACTCTCACAAGGTCTCTATTTTACCAGAGAAATGTATACTTGTGAAGAAAACAACAAAATGAACCTTAGAGGATAATACAGATCTATATTTCCTCCCCACATTCAACACAGATACATTTGTAATAAACAGGCTTTCCAAAGGAAAGGTACTGTATCATTTTCCAATTGCAGTGCAATCGATCACTTGAAACATTATTTTTGTTTCATTAGATGGTTATTTGTCTGCAGTGACAAGAAGGTCCTGGTTATTACTTTCTCCAGTCCTGAATCTGGCATTTGTCCCAGCAGTAGGGGAAGGGTGCAGGTAGTGTAGAACTATACTTTACCATCCACATGCAAATCTTACCACAGTTACCTAATTTTCCTGAAATATATAAGAACATATTTTCCTAGTTCACTGCTAAGTGTCTGACAGGAATAAATGAAGGCTACTATTTGGACAAACTTGTCATAATTATTTCTAGATGCTAACACATTCCACTAAATACTCCTCAGTGCTGCCAGTGTAAACACTAATGAAATACCCAGGACAGGCATCGTTATCACTCATGTTTCACAGTGATGCCATGTGAATATGCAGGAGAGCAGACATTGCCCTCTCACAAACCTTTCTCTCCCATCCTTTACAGGATTCCTGTGCTTTTACATCACCTGATAAAACAACTTTTAATCATCTGCGTTGGCATACACAAGCATACAGTACATTTTGAGCCTGCATTTTTGGCAACACATCCTAAAATTTAGCAAGAGCCAAGGCTTTGATTTGTAAACCATAAGATCACAAATAACCACATAGATACCTTCAGTTTTTAATCCAGTATCTCATCTAATCTGTACATAAATCACTTCAAAGAATATGTCTTGCCCACTTCCCTTAGCAAAACAGACAATGGTGAACTATCAAGACTGGTTAAATATTTATGCTGCCTACACAAACATTTTCTGCCCTTAGTTTTGGGACTGGCAGTAGCTCAATAACTCAGAATTTTATAATTCATGGAGAAATACACAGTAAACATAAATGAAGAATAGTAAGTACACAGGGATGTTGGGTTTTTTTCTTCTAAATCCTGAACAAAGTAATTCTGTAAAACGCATTTTGCATACAGCAAAATGACACTTTTTATGCAGAAATGATGTTCACTTTTCACTGTGTATCTTACTAACAGGGAGAATCTTGAAATGTAACAGAACAACACAAACCTCCTCCTAAGGAAAACTAACATTTGCACTATCTTTGAGTCATGTAAAGAATACCAGAGCAGATAAATGTTTCAAAGAGAAATCTTTCTCTGGCAGAGAACTGACCAGACAGTAAGTTAAATCTACTGATGATCTTAAAAATTCTCCAATTATGGGTGCATGTCTGAGCTTTGCCCACAGTGTTTACATGACCTCCAATGAACATCCTGAACTACAGCCAATATTCACTAGAAGCAACTACTGTATAAACAACTGTGGAAAAAATAGACAGGAAAAGCTTTGTCAAGTTTGTAGCCCACAACTGCATACAGTGGTAATTGATGGAGCCTTTGCAACACAAATAGTGCCCCAAATCAGTTCTCCACACAGAGAAAGTTTCCAGTGATAAGGGACACATGTAAGGCACGTTCTTTTAAAAACCTGACTCCCATTTAGCAGCTCATTGTTCATAAAGGGAATGGTGTTTACACAGGAAAAAGTCCACTTTCAACAAATCTGAAATCCAACAGATGTTTCCTTCTATCTAAGCAAAACAAGTTTGTGACCCATTTCTGCCCAATCAGAAGGCTTCAAAATTATTTCTGCAGGAAAAAAAACCCCTCCATGCTTGACCGAATGATCTTGGAAAACAAGTTCAATAAAACTGCATTTCAAAATTGCAACTATTACTAAAGTGAATTAACTTATAAAAAATCAGTGTTCTTTAAAGAGAAGGTTTTCTGATCTGGATTTGAAGAGATACAACATGATAACTTTGGTTTTTGCTGGAAAGAGAAAGTAGGGCAGAGTGTTAACTCACAAGTGCTCTGCATTGCAATTGCTCTCCTCAAATTAATTTAACCTCCCTTCTTCAGACCTCCTGCAACACCTCTCCAAAACTCCTGGCTGCTCTTGGTTTCCTCAAATCTCATAAGACCTCCCTTTGTGTGCAAACAGCAAATAAATAACAGAAGTGGCTGTTTGTAGAGTATAAAAAGCAGATCTTTTAATTCTATCTCACAGTACACACTAAGCATACAGCAAGCCTAAGCACTTTGTAGAAGCGTAGAAGACAAAGAATTTCAGGCTTTGCTGAAGTTGTGCAGTTGAGACTGTGCTGTTCCACACCTCACTTTGACCTACCATCAGGAGAAAGTTTCAGGACTTTCAGGATGTACCTGGTGGCATTACACTCACAGAGCAAAGCTGGATCTGGTGACATTCTGTTGCTGCAAAGACAGCATCGTCCAATGAGTTGGTGCACTTTCTGTACCCAACAATACCTTGTTCCAGAAGATGAACTGAGGACCACAGGTTGCTGAGGACTTTATCAATTTTTTATACCTTTTATAAAATGTAGCTGCAGAGGTCAAGTAAATTACATTAACAGACAGATACAAACATCAAAGCCAAAGTTAAAACAGTCTTAAACATGAGTATGACAAGTGTAATCAGCACATGCAATCTTCTGTGCCACCTTTACCTCGACAAGTCCCTCCTTCACTAGATTTCACTCCAGTTATTTCTTGCCCAGCTATTTTGTGAGTATTACACCAAGTTCCCACCTCTGTAATGCTTTATGTGCAGCACCCTCAGCACTGGGGTTCCTTATCCCAGCCAAAGCCCTGAAATTAATATAAGAAGGCAGGACTGAAATCTGTCAGCAATGCAAAGCACCATTATTACAACCTACATAAATATCAGCAATGTGAGGGAGACCCACTGAGATGCAATTTAAATCTGCCTATCAAACAATTACAGCAGAAAGTAGAAGTGGTTTTCTCTCTCCCCTGGTAATCCTATCTGTCCTTTAAATAGATCTTAAGCATAATCTTGAACTGTCAGCGTTTCTGTAAAGAAATACCAGCTCAGACTTAATTGGATTTGTCAGACAATCACAGCTCAACAGTTCTCTGAGATCTAACAGCTGAACAGCTGTGAGACAATCTTCCACATTGAAATGTAAGAATAAGGAAGTTCATTTCAAGAGGGAGTATTTCCTCTGAATCTAAGTGGTAAAAAGAGATAATTTGTGGCATAAATTGTGCCATAGCAATATCATGATGTGGTGTGGCATAGCTAAGGTTGTGTGAGCTACTGCACATAGAAAATTATCTGCAGTTACCTGTCCAAACACTGTCACCTGGGGCTGCTCTGAATGTAGGAAAGTGGGGGTAAAAAAAATCACGGAGAATTCTGACTTGAACATGTAACAGTAGCATTTGAAAAGAAAACAAGTATCTATTATATCACATATAAACGAAAAACATAGAATATGTATTTTAGCTGAAGAGCAGAAAAACTTCTTATTCCTCTGGACTTTTGTGTCACCTACATATATACACATGGACAGAAAACTTGCTCTCTTTGTCATCAGCTTCTTCTGTTCAGGCTTCTGTGGGCTGGAATAGTGCAACTTAAAGACAATCTAGGGGGTAATGGACTAAAGGCCACTCTATCCTCATCCTCTGAAATGATGTAGAGGTTGCATGTTCAGGAAATATAATAATTTTAAAACAATTCCAATGCCTTCAAATTCTGGTTTCCTTTAATGAAGATCTAGATTATTTCCTATTCATCTGGATCCAGAAGAAAAGTTATTATACAGAGTTTATGTTGAAAATTGAAGTGATGTTCATTTCTCTGATTTTAAAATAACAGTCATACAGGTTTTAACATTTGTATTTAGAAGAATATCAACTTAAGCACTCAGCAATGCTATTTTGAGTATTTGCAGAGTTGGCAACCAGCATGCATATGACTGAGGAGCAGAAGTAAACTTTGCACTGAATTCCAACACATGCTCTGACCTGAGGCAAAAGCAAATTGAGATAATGTCAGGATTTATACATTCTCCTACCTCTTGGTTTATCCACACCAAGGAATCCAGCCTGTCCCAGGATTTTAAACACTTTATGTGCTGGGAACTGCCCTTCTTCTTCCCACTTGTCCACAAAGGGATTAATCTCCTTATCAATAATCTAGATTTGGAAAAAAAATTGTACAAGATATTGACATAGATATTCTACACAAAAAACCTTTTGACTACTTTCACCTAAAAATTGCAATTTAAGAAGAAAAAACAACATACAGGGAAAGATTTGAAAGCCCACTAATTTTCTTACTTCCTGTTGGATATCTTTATTCTCCAGTCACTCACAACTATTACAACAAATGTAATGAGGCAAATGTAAATAATTCTTTTAGCAATTACTATTAGAACAGGCCATCAGGGCTGCTTTAAGCCTCTCCAAGGTTTATAAAAATGGCTGTTTCCCCCACACACACACTTTTTGTTACCTTTTTGGGTACAGTTTCTACAAAGTGACAGGAAAGGAAATCTGGATTATCCTCAGAGGAATCTTGGCAAAAAAGGATGATGATCTGTTCTCAATGACCACACACAGTACCAAGAAAAGCAAGTAGAAGAGATTCATATCCTCTCCCTTTGCCTGAAACACTTCCAAGGAAGTAATTGCTGTTCAGGGCATTTATCTCTAGTCTGTATTTAGACTTCGCCACAAGTCTGACTGGACATGTACTGGAAGAGTGTGATCTTCCAGGATTTATAATATTCCCAAATCTAGTCCCTGGGCAACTCTTGACTGTGCTACTGTGAGTGCTGCAACCTTCTAAAAGTCAGTGTCCTAGGCTGCCTGACTGCAGTCCTGACACCATTCAGGCTGCTGCATTCCCTTCCACCCTTCGCAGGAAAGCACCTGGAGTGCAGCCACTACATCCAGCAACACTTTCAGGTTTCTGGGCACGAGAGCCTGGGATGTTTCACTCCACAAAACCCCAGATCTCCGTGGCCATGGGAAGGGAGCAAAGTGGGCAGCCTGCAGGTGTGTTCCTGCTGCCTAGCAGCTCATCAGGAGGCAGCTGGATCGTGCCCACCTCTGCAGCCCAACCCAGGCCTTGGCACAGGTGCCTCTGTGTGTGTCTCGGATGTCTGAGTGGGAAACATCCTTCCCCCAAACTGAACCCTACCAAAACAAACACCAGCTCCCAGCTGAGAGGCAATGTCTTTAACATGTGACCATGATTTTACTACTATGCTGTTTCATGAAGAGAGAATTTATTATTTCAGGAACTTACTCCTCTTAGTCTTCTCTCCCCAGTAAATAAATGAGTCCTTTGGTGCTAACTATTTCTTGAGCTGGAAATAGAATCCTCTCCCTCCTAGACTGCTGTGTTCTTGAGACCCTGTGGAACCTTTTTCCAAACTATCTATTTATTGCACATTCTTTGCAGAATTTCAGCCCATATATGGCTGCTTTCTGCCTTCCAGTTGGCCACAGAAATAAGTATACTTGAATGCTGGTAACAGAAAAATCACTTTTTCACTTCTCTCACCAAATTCTAAGAAATTTATATACTGAATGTTCAACTCATTCAGTAATTATACTCTTTCTCCCTCTGTTATATTGATTAACACAGGCCTACTGATCAATAGTAAAAATATACTTGACAGAACCCTATCTAGGAGAGCTCATGTTTGTCTTCAATATTGCCATATCCCATATGCTCAGATACTAAGATGCTGACCCTCAGTGTTGAAGGTGGTGAAACACCTTTTTGGCTGCAATAGCACCTGGCAATGCTCACTGGATAACACCCAGGGGAATACCTGAAAACATACAAAAGGTTATTCCAGTGTTTTGATGGATTTTGGCAAAAATGAACATACTAACACAGAGTTTTGTTTGTTGTAGGTGGTACTGGGCCAAGTGTTTCGCAGCCTAAACACAAAGCCACCTTTGAAGTTAAGCAGATTCTGAATGACTAAGCCATGATTTCTGCAGGTTTCCTCCTATGCCCTTGAGGAAAACTCGAATTGCTTAACAAAACTGGCTTATTACCAGGTGAGGTTTGCCATGTTGAGTAAAACAAGATCTTCCTTGCATGACACAACAATAAAAAACCCCAAAGACAACCTCATTGCACAAACCATACATTGCGTATGGCTTTAAACAAACAAACAAACAAACAAACAAACAAACAAACAAACAAACAAACAATCAAACACACAAACCCACCACAGTCCAGATACTGATAGCCACAGTTTTTTCTTAGCTATTGGACCATTCACTGTGTTTTTGCAAAGACTTAAACAAGTCCTGTCAAAAGCTTTTATGCTTCAGTCACAAATTGCTTGCAAAAAATCTCATGTGTTATTTTATAATCCTAAAGGGATTGAGGAACACCTTCCCTTGTACTACCATATACAAACATAAGCCAAATTGCTGGAGAACTGCAGTGTTGCTCAACTGGCTGCTGCTTCAGCACTGATTACTGGGTATTGTCATCCCTTCCTAGAAAAGCTAACTGAAACAAGGACAGGTATTTTTAAAGGGTCAAGCCAGCAGTGACTGAATGATCACAAAATTTAACATTTGCTTAAAATCTTGCTGAAGACAGGTCAAATAATGCTTTGTACTTAGCCATCTGATTTGTCCCTTCCCTTCACTTTAGCAATTTCTTCACATTTGTGCCCCCAGAAAAACATTTTACACTTGAACTGCAGACACACATTATGTAGGCACCCCAACTTAAATCCTAAGGTATCCATGCAGGGTTTGGCAATTATACAGATGTGAGCTTCCAGTAGTATGTGAGCAGCGGGTCTGCTTATTTATCTATGTTTTATCATGAGAAACATGGAAATCATGGGTGCCAGCATTTAGACTTGTATTCTATCAGTAGAAATATTTAGCACTACATACTACAGATGCCATCTGACCAGGTATTGCCAGCCATAAAGGAAATCTTTCCACCTGATCTAACTTGCCAAATCTCAGTGGAATTTGGGATGTAGAGTTGATTAAGGAGCCATATAACTTTCCCACCTGCTGAAGCACCAGTAAACCACAAGAGAAGCTGTTATTTTCCTGACAGCAAGGGCACAGAAAGTCTCATGCATGGGACTGGTGTTTTTCTCAGGCTACTTCATCCAAACACTGACAATGTAAACCTGAAGGACTGGGCTCTGGAGGCAGCCTTGGTTTAGCCTGCATCCCAGCATGAGCTCAGGCTGCTCTCTGGGGAGCCTCCAGAAGAATGGCCTCAGGGCTGTTATCAGCTGTGAATTATTAAAAACACTGTGGATACTTGCCCAGCTGGAAATGGATCAAGCCAACAAACTCGCTTCATGTTGAATGATGGTAAGAAAAATAAACGTTTTCATTAGAAATAGTCTTGACAAAGTTTTGTGGAAAGTTTTTTAAAAACAGGTAATTTCAATTTCTCCTCAGAAAACAGTAACGAAAATATCCCCCCAAATCACTGCTATAGTTTCAACTATTTTCCACTGAAACTTAGTATATTATTTAAATGAGAAGAGTAACAAAAATATATGATGCTGATGCTCAGTATTTTGTGCTGATATTATATCAGCAACTATCCAGAAACATTAGCAACTGACATTTAATTCTGCATTCTAAATTAAATGCATTCTACAACAGTAGAAACTGTAACTGAATTAATTTGGGTACTGAGAGTATGTACAGATGTCCTTCACAGCAATTAAATATTAGTTTTCATTATTCACCAGCATGTTTACCTTCTATCATGGAATTCAGAAACTAAAGGCCATACCACTTCTACACACAATACTTCTTCTAAGTACCCCATATAAGACTGTACAGTGGTAGTATATTAGCAAATGATGAATTTTGCAACAATAAACTGAATTTTTTTTAAATTACATAAATTTTTACTAAAGCTTCCTGTGAGTTATACCTCAGCTGAAATTAGAATAATTTACTAGAGAAGCAAGAGAAAATGTCTGAGGAAAAGGTATTTTGTATTAAGAAGATTAAATGGAGTCTGTGGGGCCAGGATTAGATTAGATGTTAAGAAGAAATTCATTACTCAGAGGGTGATAAAACACTGGAAGAGGTTACCCAAAGAAGCTGTGGATACCTTGTTCCTAGAAGTGTTCAAGGTCAGTTTGGATAGGGCCTTGAGCAACCTGATCTAGTGACCAGCATCCCTGCCCATGGCAGGGGGACTGAAAATAGATGATCTTTAAAGCAGTCTTATCCAACTCAAATTATTCTATGGTTCTATGATTATATAACTGTTCCATATTATGTTATGAGCAGCATTTTTTTCCCTTTAAATCAAGCTACAGCAATTGAACTTAGCTCTATTACTATAATAACCAAAGATGACACAATTAATAGGATCTTTAATGTAAAAAGTAAATAAATAAGCAACAAATCACTAATGACAGTTCCTGAGTGGCTATACCTAGATATTAGTACAATGACTTGAACAGGAGGTAACAGACCAGAGATTTCTTTGCTTTCCACATCAGCAATAAATAAAGCAAATAATTAACAGACTTCAAAACAACATGTCTCCTTTAGTTTTAATTAAACCCACAAGCAGCAATGACTGCACAGTGAGACAACTCAGCACTGTAGCAACACTGTGCTGAGGCCAAGGTAACATTTTAGAAGGCAAAGCTGAACAGGACAAATCCATGGGCCACATGTGGGTGCTACCAAACCTGGACACCAAAACCCGCCCCAGGGGTGCAAGGCAGCCAGGACCTCAGCAGCAAGCTCCTGGCTGGCCACACCTGCAGCCTGTGCAGGTCTTCTCAGCTGCTCCCAGGAGGGCCTGGGAATGTCTTCCATGATGATGTGGGGTTGAACTGAAAAAGTGCAATTTAAAAGTAGACATCCATTTCATAGCCCTGTGAAAAATATGTGGCAGAAGAAAAGTCCTAAGTCCAAAGAGGGCAGCTGCCCTCTCCCCACATGCTGATCTCCATCTGGGTTACCCCAAGACATGCATCCCAAGCACACCTGAATGAGTTTCTCAGAATATATTACTCATCTCTTCTCACTCCTGGGCTTGGAGGTCATGGCTCTTCTCGACTTTCTCTCAAGACTCTTCCAAAGCCCTAAATACAGTGTGATGGACAATCCTTTCCCAGTAATACTCTTCAGAAGGTTAGGGAAAGGGCACAGGGAAGGAGACAGAGACATTCAGGGCAGAACTAGGGAGAATGCAGGTGCACAAGAGAAGCAGGTCAGCTCCTCGTAGCTGCTGCCTACTGGAGAGGCTGTGGACAGACTCAGCTTCCCATAGCAGCTCGCTGATGAGAATGTCTGTGGCACATAGCAGGCAAAACCATGTCCTGCTGTCCCTCCTGCATTTGGGGAGTCCCTCCAGCACTGGCAGGGTGGATGGCAGTTTCTCCTCTGTGCTTCCAGTCCCCACAACACATGCTAGGAGACCCTGGCAGAGGCCAGGAGCTGACCACGTGCCTGGATCACCCGGCATGGTGGTGGCGAGCCTGACCTGGCAGGGTCAGTGGCCCAGCAGAGGAGGAATCACTCAGTGTGCAATGACATCAGGTGCAGAAGCAGAGGCAGTGCTTGACTTAAAAGACCACAACAGGCTAAAAATAACCCCATTAAACAAATATGATTTAACCACACAGCAGATAGAAAATGTTCCCTGCAGTGCTCACCTTGCCTGCTCATATGAAGTTATTTAGTGCACTTTCTTCTGGCAAGCAAAATGCAATATTACGAGCTTGCCTGTGGCCTGCAGTAATCTAGAGAGCAAAGCTGCAGCCTGTTGCTTCCTCTTTCAGGATGCATCACCAGCACAGGGCAAAGGTTGTCAGGAAGTTTTGCTGGACGATTTTCTAGGGATTGTTTTCTTTGTGGGTGGGTTTTCTTAGGGTTGTTTGGGGGTTTTTCAGGTTGGTTTGGGGGGTGTGTGTGTTAAACACTAATTTAAACAAGGGGGATAGCCCTCACTCCTCTTATAAAAACATATATTATTATTAGTTAGGAGCTCACCTAGGAGATCTATGTAAAATATGACTCACTGCTATGCAAGGGGTCCTGTTAAGGTAGCAAATACCCCAGATGCTGGCAAAACACCTCTCTGCTTTACAGACAAGTCTCCTCTTGCCCACAATATAGAAGATTTGGCATTTGGATACAAAATGCACCTCTTACCCGAGATTCCCAGTTGGCCAGCCAGCCAAATATATCATGTGACACACCTGGGCAAATGAACAGCTACAAGAGCTGTCAATGAAGAATTTGCCCTATTTGCATATGGGATTTGAGGCTGGGCCTCAGTGATGGTATGGAAACTTCCATACTCTGAGCTAGCATCAAACTGTTTCTGGAAACAGTCCAAGACAACATTTTCCACCATGCTATGGGGTTGAACTGAAAAAGTTCAGTTTAAAAGTAGACATCCATTCCATGACCTTGCGAAAAATATGTGGCAGAAAAAAAGTCCTAGAAGCAGAATATCCTTATAATTAAAATAAAGAACAAAAAATGAAGTAATTTTGACTAAAGCTTTTTAAACACTTGATCTCCCCAACTCTCCATACATTTCATGTGCAGAAGCCAACTGCTCTACACGGTGCCTGCAGGACAAGGTGCAGCCCACACAGCAAAAAACCTACAGATCAAAAAGGATCAAAAGGACACTTCAAGCCAGTTGGAATATCACTGAGAAGAATAAAGAAAGTGAATTTCTTCAATGCTGTTGCACATAGTTGTGGCCAGAACTGACCTTCCAGCTTTAAAATCCAATGGATTTTAAATCAATATTGAGTAGGCTCATATAAGGAAAAAATCCAGGAAATTTTCCTAATAGCTGGAAAAGACAAGCTTCTCATTGTGTAATAAAACATACCTGTCCTCATGTATTTTTACAAAATCTGATTTTCCATGGAAGAAAAAGCATGTACTTTATAAGTACTCTGCAATTTTGCCTGGTCTAGTCATTTGTCAGTATCTAGACACACTTCTGTTTAAATCATTGTGTTTCTTCCTTTTCACTGCAGTGCAGTTCCTTGCAATGTACCTAATAGATAAAGCAAAGCTGATCACTGATTCAGAAATTTGAATATTGATTATCTTTTGGTTCCATACATCTAGCTACAGTTTTTACTTCAGGAAGCGAAAAAATCCAAACCCTGAATCAATTACAAAGTCTTTGCCAACACTTATTTAAAGCTTAAAATGCTACAAGTCCGCCAGGGAGTGCAGGACCATGTTCTGCCCTCCACCCTGTGCAGCTGCTGGCACATCTGGGAGCCTCACTGCTGAAGCAGAGAGGGCACACATCATCACCATACTAAGGAAATGAAAGGTTCAGCCCATCACCCTGGAGCTGAGCCCTGCTCAACCATTTCCTGAGGAATGAGATGCTCGAAGGCAGCTCCAGCTGGGAAGGAACACACATGATCCCAGCCAACACCTTCTCCCTCCCTGTGTCATTTTTCCAAAGACAGTTGCAAAGATGAATACACCCTGTGCAGACCTGAGTGTCTTGGCAGTCCCTGCACACTCACAACCACAACCCCTCCAACTGCCCCATCCAAGAGTACAGCAGAAAAGGGAGGACCCCAAAATTTGTGAAAAAGTGAGTGTTGAGGGCACAGCTATTCCTAGGATCTGAGGGCAGATGCTTTTAAGCCAGGGTAGTCCTACAAGATCAAAAATGTGTGCTGTGCCAACCTAGGCACTGATCCTGCACAAGCCTTTTGGATGACTGGGAGCTCTGGCCACTGGTTTAGTACCCAGGCCACTTATATTGAGTTATGAAAGAGATACAGAACTGAGCAAGTGACTATATTTGCTCCTGCATGTCACACTTTCCATCACAGAGATGCTGAGTTATGGTGTAATGTCCACCAGAGGCTGGGATGTTGGGGTTTGGGTCCTCCTTCTGACTCTGGGTTACATCCCTGTAGGAACAAAACAAATTATCTCACTGTGGCCCACACCATCACATCTGAACTGTCAGGTAAAACTTTTATCATCCCCAGGTCTTTGCTCAGTCATAAACTGCTTATTAACACACAATTTTAGTTGTTTTAAGTGCATAACTGTATTGCCTAATCAAATGTGGCAATGATAAAGCACTATAATAGCTAGATGTGAGAAACAAACAAAAAACTGTGCCACTAGGCACGGTTCTACTGAAAACTGTTCACTGAAAAGTCTAACTAGATACAGTGGAAATGTGTTCTAACATTGATATGAGGCAGGACAAAAATCCAGTGTTAGGACACAACAACTGCAATCTCAGAGTTATGCTGTACTCGGACACCAAGTAACGAATAGGAGCGCTGATTACAAAATTGCCTTTATGGCACTTTTGCTACACAATGAAGCATTTGTACAGAAAGTGACATTTTTCCTATTATGAGAAAAAGCTTTTTACAGAGCTTGCTTGAATAAATTGAAGTTCTTTTTCTTGTTCCTCTCCAGTTCTCCTACACTGATTTAAAAGCACTTCTTGGTGGGCACTAGTAGGTGACTGGATGGTCTGTCATATTACAGTGGTGTATCCCAGCTGCCTCTCCCAAAAATAACAAAATTCAGTTATGAAGATTTCTTCTCTGATAAATTGCTACCAAAAAATCTTGGCACCAGCGAGAGAATTAGCCCCTAAATGTTTGTGTGATGTTTCTGTCAGACACAAGATAACAAAGGCTACTGCAATACCCCAGAATCTGGGAATTCATTTTGCTTTCCTTCAATAGAAAGGCAGGCAGTGCAGAATCTGTGAGGCTTACCCAGTGTCACATCTAACTGTTTTCTTCCTGAAGCTTTTCACTCAGGTATATGATAAACTAGGTTTTAAAATTACAGGTGCCAGTCATGTATTGTTCAGATTCAGCTACATGTTTTCTCTCTTCCAACTTAGTGAGAAATTAGCATTTAAGTGATTTTTTGTAATACCAACAATTTATTACTTCACAGTCCTGTGACAGGGGTTTATGATTTCTTACAATGATAAATAAACCCACTCCATCCAAGGTGCTCCAATGTTAATAGTGCCACCCTTCAGTATTTTGCAGTATTAGTCAGAAAGAGCCATATTATTTTGATGGAAAATTTACAGAAATTTTACAGAAAGTTAAAGGAAGTATCAATATTAAATTCAGATCCTGCACGCTTTAGTATGAAGAGAAATTAACTCCTCATGATATACAAGCTAAGAGTGGCAAGCAAAGTAGCAGTGTCCTTTGGTGGAGTCTCATTGTCATGGGGGAAATTCTCATCACACAGACACACAGCACAGTGTAACTATTCCCAGTCACCACTGGCATAAAATGAAGTCATTTATATTATATGCAACTCTAGCAAAATATATGTCAAATTTCACCATTTCCCAAAGTTTCTTACTCCTAATGCCAGAGAAAAAGAAAAACAGACAGCCCATATACATTCTGTATGTATATGAATACTGTTATACACACACAGATATTTTTAAAGTTAAATATTTTTCCTTCAGTTATGCTAATTACTGAAGCAAGCTGTAGGATATCAGTGTACTGCAAGCATTGTTCAACAAGCTAAGGAAAAGCTATGTTTTAAATGTCCAAGAGGAAGGGTGGTGACCTATAAAGTTGTAAAGGAAACCACTCACAGGATTATTTCAATACCCTTGCTAAAAACAGCCCCCTGGAATTATCAGAGTCTCTTCCTCATCCTGCTCAGAACAATTGGGAAATTATAGATCATTTAAAGTATGTTAATCTAATATACTAAAAAATAAAATTAATGCAAACAAACAAACAACTCAGTTCTCACTCATGGAATTGCACCGCTAATTTCTCTGATTTCTCTGGTACTTACATCTGTATTTAGCTACTGGAAAGGGTGCCCCAGGATATATAGCAGGTATACTTAAATTGTGTTGCAGACACTGAAGGGTCATTCTCTCCCAAAGACTTTGGGGACACTTTTCAATTTATCCTAAAGTCATTGGGGACAGGCTTAACTTAAGCCAAAACACTGATTGCTAGAAGTTTTGTGTGAACATCAGCCTGTATTTGACATAAATAGTGATTTTCCTTTTTTTCCAATGTGATCAGAACAAATCTAAAATAAGTGCTACATAAGCATTTTTTAAAATACAGGACAATGACAAAAGCAGGTTTATATTGCCTACTGTGACTTGTTCTACAATATATTGATCACAGGGCTTTATGTGATAAATGTAGCATCACATTCTCTCTTAGCCCACGATGCAATTATCTGCACTGAACCCAGAAAGGTAGAGCATACTGTTATCTGCACTTCAATAGGTATGGGGGGCATAAAAACAAGGGAGGGGAAAGTTTTTATTAAAAAAGCATTGTGTCACAGAGCAGAGCTGCAAACACTGCACTAGCAGACACTAATATAGCTACTTCCCCTGTCCTCAATAAATACACAGAGGTAAATACTTGAAATACAAAACAATGTGTGCCTTAAGCCACTCATCACAAACCTATCCATCTTATCACAAAGAAGAAGGACTTAAAATCTCCCAGATCACTGCCTTCACAAGGTTTGGCCTTGTCCTCTGTGTTTCAGGACACTAATGTTTTATTGATGCCGTTGTTGTCGCTGGGCAGGTAATGAAGAGCAGTGTGTCAAGGAAGAACAAGTTCATTGGGCAGCTCTGCAGATACATGAAGGCTCTCTCCAGACAGAATCCAGACAAATTTGAGACAATGGTATTAGCTACAAAACTCTACACTATTAATCCACGTGAGAGAGGAGGATTCATTTGCAGCTTCTTCTACTGGTTCCTTCTGTAGCATCTTACTTCTGCTTTGCAGAGTCTAGGAATTTAGACAAATGAAACTAATTTACTAAGAAACTGACATCTCTTTCCCTTCTTGATCAGGTTTCTTTTTTATAACACAGAAGATGCACCCCAAAGCTCAATGATAACAGATTTCAGTGATAGAAAACCTGATTAACTACATTCAGTTTGGAATATTTTAACACTGGAAGTGTGAAAGTTAACGCCTAAAAAACATAAACCTGAGGTAAACATCACATGACTCACAAGTAACTTCACTATCTTTTGACCACCGTGAACTAGAGAAGAGGTGAAATTTGGAAAAAAAAAAGATAAGATTCTGCAAAAAACAGCCACAAAAAATAGTGCAACATAGCTCCAAACCCACGTAAAAAAAGTTAGTATCTGGCAATCCAGAGCATACTGTTTTAAAAAATCTACGGCAGAGCACTGCACGACCAGCTAGGATTTGGAAACCTGCCTACAGGTCAATCTGAGACAAGTCCTTACATTCCCTTCTTCTGAACCCACTGTGTTCTTATGCCGTGGCCACAATAACGCTGTCTGGCCCTTGCAGCAGGTACTGAACTCGGCCCTTTCTCAGCGGTTCACAGGCTGAAGGCGGATATCTCTTTCCCACCGCTGCTCGGCCCCGCAGCGCGCACCACATCCTCCGGCCCAGCCGGCTGATTCTCTGAACAGCACCACGGAGTTCTGCGGGTGACACTCAACTCGCCGACGGGAACACAGAGGTCGCCAGCACTACGGTTACTCGCAGGTTGCCATCCGGCATTCGGCTTACAGGCTACGTTACCAGAAACGCCCTTTTCCCTCTTGATTTATGATTTTGCAGGAGCCTCCCATTATGTGCCCATCGTGCGCCTCTAGAACGGGCGCAGCTCCCAGGGCAGCACACGCAGGGCAGGGCTCTGCCACCCCGCGGGTCACGGGCAGGGAACGAACACACGGTTCCGTTTCTGGCCTTGGCAGGGGAAGTTTACTCATTTANCGGTCCCGCTGAGGGCAAAGGCCGGGCCGCCGCCGTGCCCGGACAGCCAGCCCGGGGCGCCCCGGCACCCCTGCCCCGCCCCGGCCCGTCCCTCCTCCCGCTCCTCTCGGCCCCGCAGCAAGTCACGGCAGCTCTCAGGTTACGGGCAGGTTTTCTTTAATGCCAGCGAACAGCCATGAAGCGACCGACAAGCGGGTGGCGGGAGGGCCCCGCGCAGCGACAGGGGCCGGGGAGCGGGACGCAGCCGGCCCTGCTCAGCAGCTTTCGCGCGGGTTTCTGTATTTTTGTAAGGAGAAATAGAAAATAAAGAGAAATCCGCTCCTGTGCTCGTTCGACACGGACCGGCGGCGCTGGGGACACGCTAGTGACTCCCTAGGGGTACAGGAGGAATGTCTGCGCCGGGGGCAGGCGCGGGGTCCCTTCTCCTAAGCGATGACACAGCCTCCCTTCTCCTTGAAGGGGTTCTTGTCCTCGGGAACGCCCTTCACCAGCGGGTCCTCGCCCGACCGCTCCTCGATGTAGTTCTTGATCTCTTCGGAGCACTTGGACACCTCGAGGGAAAGAACAGAAAAGTGGCTGCGTTACGGCCGTGAAAAATGTACATCAGAGGAGGAAACCCGTGAATTTACATTCTCTCTCATTCATCTTCCCACCAAGCATAAAATATCTGGCCACAGAGCACTAAGCACGTGAGAACTCAGCTTCCTTCCTCTCTTTTCGCAGCCCGATATTGACAGAACATGTGAGTATCTCAGAATGTAAACGCCACTCCGAACACCAGTTGCTGCATAGTTAAACTTGTGTTCATAATTAGCCAATCTAGTTTTATTAAGTTGCGGATCACACTATCCGTCAGCACCAGCATGACCTACTCAATATTTTCAGGGTCAGTAACTTCCAATTCAGTTGCAAAGTATTTATGGCTTTATGTATTTTTCACAAACAAAACATTCAGCAATGACTTCTCAGTGGTAATAAAAATTCTTACTTTGCAGTTCTGCTGTAGCAATGATGCACCTTGACTGAGAGCCTAACCAGGAAAAGACAATTTATTTACTGGTTACCTGGGGTTATTTCGAACAATGGTTAATAAAAGAGCCTATTGTGTTATAAGAGACCATAACACTTCCCATAGCATTCACAGCAAACTAGCACTGATGTAGGTAAGCCTGCACAGAACCCATCTATGGAGAAGGAACGTGTTTATTTTCTGTTCACTGACACAGGAGCACATGCAGCACATGTGGAAATGGTGTCTGTGGAGTCTGAGAGTGCCCAAGCGAACGTCTGGGGCTCCTGAGCTTCCTTGTGCACACACCTCTCTTGCTCCCTGTGTCAGCAGAAACTGTCTCTGGATGCTCAAATACCTGACATGCCCGAGGGCACACTCCTGCTCTGTCCCCACATCCTCTCTTCCTACCCACAGGCCCTGCAGTGGCACAGCTGTGCAGTCAGCAGCAGGAACCAGCTGCTGGCCAGCACACTAGATGATTGGTATTTCTAATTTAAGGCCCCTTGCCTCCTCTGTTAATTATACTTTATTTCAAAGGTAATGCTGCAACAAGAGAACCAATGAATTTACCTGCTGTATCACAGACAACAGAGCATGGCCTGTGCAAAATTAAGCTTTAAGCCATCAGAAAGAACAGAGATAACTCCCAATTAAACAGTGCATAAAATAAGATGCTGCCTTAGAGCAAAGAAGAAGCTGGACCTACAAATCCCATTGCACATGTCTTGTTCTTCTGTGCCTTGCAAACTTTGTCCATTCAAACTGAAGCACTTTACACCATAGTAAAGTTGCACACCAAAGTTTATGCAGGACCAGGCGTTGTTTTACTTCAGTCAGCACTGCCAGGATCACTTTCACTTATTAAAAAAAAAAGCCTGTGTAAATACACAATTCGAAAATTTTATTCATTCAATTTTCCTAAAGTGATGAGGGTTTTGGTTTACTCCAAAAGTGTAGACAAGTGTTTAAAATTATTATTTCTAAAACTTTACATCCTGCAGAGTGTATGTTTCAGTTGTCTGAGAATGCTCTGAGAGATGATATAGCTATCTGCACTAGTCAGATGTGGAGCCCTCAATACTGCTGGAGCTTTAGGCTATACTGTAACACCTACAATCGCTGATACCCAACTCACAGCTAAAACATAACCCTGGCATTCGTATTTTCTGGGCTAAACACCTAGACCTTCAACATAACCAACATGACTAATGCCACTCATTACCACATATAAATGTATTTTTCATCCTAACTTGAAGCATTTATTTAGGTGCAATTTGCTTCCACTGGCATGCAGAATTAAAAAAAAAAAAAGAAAAGAAAAAAAGGGGGGAAATACTAGTTTTATCATGGAGCAAGATCCATTCTGCACATCTTTCATCTACAGAAAATGTACAAAACCATAAACCTGTAAGGGGAAAGTACTTGTGAAAAGGAAAAATCAGTGTAAATGTCTATGGAAGAAGGCTGAGTGGATCACGGCTCGGCACGGGCGGTCCTCTGGCTCCTGCCCTCCGCCCGGGCACTGCACAGCACGGGAAGCGGGGCGGGGGCGCGGGCGGCCGAGACCCAGCTGCGGGCCAGGGCAGGGAGTAGTGCCGCGACAGGGCTCCCCTGGCTCCCCAGGGCAGGACCACCCCTCCCCTGCACCAGCACGTTGGGCGTTCTGCCGGCAGAAGAGGGGAACAGAGCGCGACGTGCTCCTCCCTCGCCTGCCAAGGCTGCCTTGTGCCGGCCTTGGGCGCCAGGGACTCACGGGGAGGGAAAGTTAAGGGGGGCCAAACCCCCCGGGACCAGCCGCGGCGGGCAGCCCGTGCCAGCCCCTCGGGGCGCTTTATCCCCGNCGATGTTGATGGCTGGCATCGTCTACACTATCAAAGCGCGCAGGGAGCGAGGACAAAAGGTTACGTCTGGGCAGCGAGGGCGCCGGGGCCGGAGCCCCCGGACGGTGGCGGGGCTGCGGGACGGCCGCCCCCGGCCCGCCCCCGGGCTCACTCACACGCTGCCGTCCGAGCTGCCCCGCTGCTCGGCAGCGGCCGCTTCCTCTCCGCCGCGCCTGCACCCCTTGCCCGCGCCACTCCGGCCTTTAAACCTGCACGCTAATCCCCCCTAACCGGATTAGAGCCCGCCGCCCGGCCCGGCCCCGCTGCCGGGGCGTTGACACGGGCCCTGCCTGCGCAGGGAGGTCCGGCTGTCCCAGCAGGAGCTGGGAGCTAGAAGACCCTCCTGTGCTGACCTCCCTGGCCTCAGCGTCTACAACACCACCGCGGACAAGAGCAGCGAGGTCGGCTGGGGCTTTTGGCCCAGCGGTGAGATCTTTCTCCCCGTCACCTTCTTCTCATGAGCCTCCCGGCCATAGAAATGACTCGTGCTCTGTGCCACCAGCATCCTTGGGCTCTGTGTTCTTCTGCCCAGGGGCTAAGGCAGAAGCAGGTGGTGTGCATGGGCACATTCCTGAATACTTGTGCATTACAACTACTGATGAACTGGACTAAGGTAGAGAGGGGAAGGAACCACTCCCATATCAAGTGCCCCAACAGGCAGCCAGTCCATCAATGCCAGACACCGCAGCTTTCTGATAGGTATGTCTGCAAAGCAGAATTGTGCCTCTGCAGAAGAGGGTTATTGTGCCTGGTTTGCACCAAGTGTCTCTGGATACACAGATTTGTGACAGGTGTTGAGCTGGAGTACTCAATGTAAGGGAAGTGATCCATTCAGAAGATGCAAGGAGTTAGGAAATTCTTCTCCTGTGGTTGCATACAGTTTTGAGGTCTAGATCCCAAATAGGGTTCCCTGCTTTTAGGAACAGTGGTCCCTCCGTGCATGTTTGTACAGCATCTAGCATCCCTCATCCAAGCAGCAGCTTTCCTACAATAGCAATGGAAGTAGAATTCAGGACCCCTGAGACTGAACATAGCTACAGGTCATTAAGATGGGCTTGTAGACCTTTTGTGACCTGCCACTGCAAAGGTCCTTACAGGCAGTTAGTTCTCCCTCTTTCCTCTGTTTTTTTTCCCATTAAACACAGTCCTTTCTTCTCCTCTCCCTCCTCACCAGATGTAAACAACTGTCACAGCATGTAAGATTTACATCTTCTCCAGCACTGCTCCTATGATGCTCTTGGGGTTTGTATTCATTTTACTTTAGCCAGTCCACTAAAATCAGTTTCTCTTCCCATCCCTCTGGCTAGTATCTCCCCCTCCCCAGCTGTTAGTATGCACTTTCTACTCCCCCATAACCTACACTGACAGCTGCATTCCCAAACCCCACCAGCTGCTGGTCCTGGGCCAGTCAAAACAGGTGGAAGGAGCTGGCTGGCCAGAGTCTCTGAGGAGGCCGGGCTGTTGGTGGGAGCAGAAACAGTGTGGTGTGGAGAGGCAGAGAGCAGGTGATGTGCTGGTGGCAGGTGTAGGGTGTGGGAGTGAGCTGAAGGTGGGCTCTGGCACACCACTGACACGGTTAGGGTAGGAAGAACTTGGTGTCCATAGCTCTGTAATGGAAATCTTTCACTGACCTGTCTGCTGACATGACTAGCTCTGCAGATGGCAATCAGTAATGGACTTTCTACCACTTGCTGTGTTAACTTTTGTTGAGGGCCATACAGATATTTACCTGATCTAAGTTATAGCAAAGGAGAAGCTGAATAACAGCATTGATGGATAGGTGTCTTTAACTCAGACTTTGATTTATATGTGCCTGTGCACAGAGGAAATGGAAAATATTGAAAATGGTGTTTGCATTACAGTACTCACTTTGCTGCTATTGTTTAAAATGTTATTTCAATTAATTTCTTTACAATTCAAAAAAATGTGATGAAAACTAAAGGTCATCAGTCTAGGATGTCACATTAAAGAACATAATATTAAAGCATAATAGTAAGACCTTTTGCTTTCTTTTGGAAATAGAAAAAGTATGGGTTTTGGTTTTTGTTTGTTTGTTCTTTTCTTCTGGAGGGACATAAGCTTTAATATAGCTGCTGTGCCTAAAAAGGTGATTCAAAAGCCCTAAAATTGAGGACACCTGTCAGTAACAGTGGTAGCTATAAGATTCTAAAGCATGGCAGATACAGCCCATCATAATGACTCAAGCTGCACCAGGGTTTATTTTCTTGTCACTAAAGCACCCACTTATGCTTTAGCAACTGGAGATTCTGAAAAAAGGAACAGCTCTGAAAAAGGAGGGAAAGAGGTGCCATTCATATCCTTTCAGAAGTCACATAGGTGGGGTAGGGATTAGATTTGCTCCTTTCTTGTCTTTATGAAAAATAAAACTATGTTAGAAAACAAGGTTGTAAACCCCCAAGATGTAAGTAAAGCAAGCCACGGAGAGAAAGATAGTTCAAATAATCAGGGTGCTCTGAAGTTCCTCCTCCTTAGAGCCCGTATAGACTGTGACTTCTTTCCTGCAGGCACAGATTTCCAGGGCCCTGTACTGCAACCCGTCGAGGGCAGTGCCTGCCTGCAGGACTGAGGCCCAGTGTCACTGTAAGGGGAGCAGAGAAGAACAATGGCAGATCAGATTAGTTTGTCCTTATCTGTGGAGAACACGCCTAATTTGCAGCCACTCTTATCTCTCTTGCTATAGTCAATCTGGGGTAAACACTAATTAATGTAATGTGTCTAATAGATTAGAGAGGGAAAGTATGCTGTTTGCTGCTCACCCCCTCCTCCCACAGATCACACCCCATTGCCAGCTGGGGTTAAAATGTGCAGAATAAACCAGGTCATGGTATTTCCTGAAATCCATCTCTCTTTGCACTGGCCAGAGGTGTTATCCATTCGGCCCTTGGGGTTTCCCCAAAGTTCAAGCCCTCTGACGATGCCTCGATTTTCTCAAGTTCATCAGCGTTTTACACAGCGGAGGTAAACTAATGCCGCGCGTTTGTCTGGGCGGCACTCGCTAAGCAGCCCGTGCTCGATCCGGCTACATCAGGACCTGCAGCAGGCTCAGCGTTTGATTTTCGGCGTCCCACCGCCCTCTACCCGGAGCCTCCGAATAGGGAGCGGCCTCGGAGGGGAGCGAGGACGACAGAGCGAGAGAAAGGGGGCTTTCGCTAAGTGACCTGTCCCGGATTTTGCCGTGATTTACAGGAAACGCTCTTCGAGCATCATCCCGTACCGCGAGCGGGGCGGGGGGTGGCCCGCAGCCAGCTCGCCGCAGCCCGGGGCGGAGGCCCCCGGGCTATGGGCGGAGTAGCCCTGCGGGGAGCCAGCCCCGGCNCCGCTGCCCGCGCTGCTGCTGCCGCTGGCCTGCGCCGCGCTGGCCCAGCGCCCCCTCACAGGTAGGAGCGGGCCCTCGCTGGGAGCCCGCGGGGCCGGGGCCGCCTCCGCCGGCGCGGTGGCCTTAGCCCCGGTGGCTGGTGTCTCCGCAGAGAAGCAGCGCGCCTGCCTGCTGCCCCCCGACGACGGGCCCTGCCGCGCCCTGGTGCCGCGCTGGTACTACGACCGGCACACGCAGAGCTGCCAGGAGTTCACCTACGGGGGCTGCCACGGCAACGCCAACAACTTCCTCACCTTCGACGACTGCGAGAAGAACTGCTGGACCATCAAGAGTGAGTCCAGGCAGTGCTGCAGAGGGCCCCGGGGTGGCGGGGGGCTGGAGGGGACACCGGGTAGGCTGCGGGATGCTTTGCACCCACCGGGTGTATCGCGGAGTCCTAGAGTCATGAATTTAGGATCATGGAATTGTTTAGGTTGGAAAAGTCCAACTGATGTCCCTCCTGCTTGTTGCAGCTTCTTGCTGATGTCGATTTTAGGTCGAAAAAGCTGGCCCAGAGACGACATGTGGAATTTATCTATTAGCATTTTAAATGTAATTTAATATTGCACATTCTTGCTAATCAATGCATTGGATTCCTCCAGTAAATGCAGGTGGGACAAACTGGGACTTGCCTGCAACTGGAGTAACAGTGTTTTGCCTCTGCTGCCATGTTGTTCTGTATGCGACGCTTGAAGGATTGCCTTTACAGAGGATGAAATTATTTTTTCTGCAGAAGTGCCCAAAATATGCCGGATGGAGGCTGATGGAGGACCTTGCAGGAGTTATCTCAGAAGATATGCCTTTAACTTGAGCTCCATGAGGTGTGAGGAATTCATTTACGGTGGATGTTACGGAAATGGCAACAACTTCAGAGATTTGCAGTCTTGTGTGGACCACTGTCTGCCAGAAAAAAGTAATGGCTGTTCCAAATTTTTAATAAAATAGATGCTTTGAAAGTGATATGAAGATGATACTTTATTTGATATTCTCCTCTGAATACCCATACAGTGGTATTTTGGAAGACTTTTGTAAAGCAGATGTTTATATTGTCCGATTTAATTTTAATGTCGTCTTAGATGTTACTGGAAGAACAAAAATGCTGTGATCTTAAATTCACCCACAGCTATACCTAAGCAATTTCTTGACTTTTAGAGAGATGTAGAGTTGTCTCTGAAGGGATATAGTTAGGTTGAAGATCTGTGTTGAGGTTGATGTGCCAGAGATTGTGGCAGTCACATTCAGGGAAGTGGTACTGAAATCTAAAGCAGAAGCACCTTTGTAAAATTCAGGCCTGAGGGGTGGTGTTTGGTAGCTCAGGTTTTTGACACTCAACAGCTCAGCTTTTGACAAAAGTCTTTTGCCTGATGTGATTCTTCACTGTCTCACCATTTGAGCTTTAAATAAGAATGGTGGTAATTATGAGCAGGTGACTATAACTCAGTTTTGACATGACCACCAGATTAATATCCAGTTCAAGATAGCATCTTTGAAGATCTACCAAAATGTATAAAAGTTGTCACTGCCCTAAGCTTCTATTAGTGCTTGATGACATTTATTTGTGGCTGATGATAGACTGTCAGCATTTTCTTAGGTGAAAGCTGAATTATTTTTGTTGCACATATAGTGAATTGATAAAGGGTCTATGGCAGGAACAATAAAATTCTGGTGAGGCAAAAAGAAACATGCTCTTGAGGAAAATGGTTGCATTTGTACTTTTTGCAGCAAGCAGAATTTGCTGGCAAAATCATAGCAAAGTTGTGTCTTTTTTTTTTCTCTACAGAGGTTGTTCCACTGAAATTATTGCTATATTCCTATATATATGGAATAATATTATGTTAAAGTCTCAGCTGTCATATGTGTAGCACCACAAATGGGGAAAGCTGGTGAATTTCACTTATGGGATAATAATCCTGTTTTCTGGGATGGTCTGAATTTGGTTTCTCAAATTCAAAACTCACAGGAATAAGATGTAGAAAGTCTCTGAAGCCACCAGTAGTAGTGTCAATTCAAGGGGAAAAAGGGCTGTTTAGACACAAATTTTATTGTAGGGTCAATTTTAAGAAGCTACGTACAGAGACTACTTTTATGTAATTTCTCTCTCCTTTTTTCTTTGCCCTTTTTTTCCCTTGTCCTTTTTTCCCAAGCTGGCCCCTTGCTGTGCTATAGCCCAAAGGACGAAGGATTGTGTTCCTCCTCTGTGCCTCGCTATTACTATGACACCAAGACTAAGTCATGTAAAGAGTTTAGGTATACTGGCTGTGGTGGAAATGCCAACAACTTTGTCACTGAAATGGATTGCTACAATGTCTGTAGACAAGGTAAGGGTTTTTTTTTTTTGTATTTTGTCAGTCAGCAGCAGCTGAAGGAACCCACATACCATCAACAAGTGTTCACAGTGTTCTTTTACTCACCTTGGCTTGCTACAGGATTGCTTTTTGCATTTTGAACACAATGTTTTCAAAGGCAGGGGAAATTGAACTGCAATGCTAAATCCTTCTGGCAAGGTCAGTGTGATGTGAAGTGGTTACATTATATTTGAAGGAAGTATAGAGAAGGACACACAAAAAGACTAAGCCTACTTTCCAGAGCCCACAAGGAATCAGTCTTTAAACTGTTCAGTACTTCCATGACCACTAATTAAGATATCCTTTTATTCTTGATAGTTTTAAATAGGATTAAAGTAAATTGTAAAATCAATTTACTTTTTTCCTTTGCATTTTCAGAAGTTACCATCTTATCTCAATTCCCTGTTGCCTACTCACATTTCCTATTCCCATTACTAAAGATTTCTGCCTCATCAGTTGTGCTGTGTCAACTGTTTCTGTGGCTGTGGGGGGAAAGCTTGGAATGATAATTGATTTTTCCTAATGGTTTTATTCAAACCAGCTACTGACTGTGCTTGGAAATCAAAACAGTTGTGCTTTTACTTGCAGTCATATGTTCATACCAGCTATTGCAAGTTTTAATACTCTAGTTTAATTAATTTGATATGGAAATAAATGAGAGAGAGAGAGAAAAGCATAATTCTGTGTTGTTCCCCAGAATACTTAGAAAGCAGACATAGCACAGTATTTTTAAAATTGATGCTAGTGTGAAGAAAATGAAGGCTGTATCAATCATGTACATTGCCTTTGGGGGAAAAAGAAAGGAAAAATTAAAAAGTAGCTCTGTTTTAAACATAGTATGCAAAAGGTCTGAGTACTTCAGCGTTGAAGTTGTTTAGTCAGAGGCCTTATGGTGGGAGATGGTTCTTCAGTTCTGGGCTCGAAATCCAGGGCTGGGGCAAGCATTGTACCCTGAGCACAGTCCTCAGAAATAAAGATACTGCCTGCCAGTTAGTCATGACAGTAATATTTCTGTGGATGACAAGTCTGACCGTGTCTTTGCCATTGTGTTATGAGAGAGTCTCTAATAGTATGTTAAGTTTATCTGAGATGCTTGTGATTATCTAATTTGCATCCATTACTGCCTGTGAAGTGGTAGGGCCAGGCTCCAGTGTGGAGTGTGTGGGGAGAGGAGGAAGGAAACTGCCTCTTCAGCGTCTCACCTCCACACTGCCCCTGCCCACACCCAGCCAGATTCACCTGGGGGTTCTCTCTCCCTCACCTTCTTTGTTGTTGTCGTTGATGTTGTTGTGGAAGAAAGAAGAAAGGAAATGCAGTCTGTCTTGTAACTAGAGCACCAGATAGCCACGTGTAAAGTATCAGTTACAAGCTTTTTCATCAACTCCTGGATTTTACAGTTCAGTAAGGCTTCCTACAGCCAAAGACCAAAGTTAAGGGCATAATTAGTGCTAATTAATGTTGTGCTATGCATATTCATTTCTACAGCTTGAGAGTGCACAGCAACATTAGCCAAATAATTCAGGCAACTTAAGCCACTCCTCCTCTCCTGCTTCCTTTATTTCCTCCTCAGCATCTTTCCTGTTACCTTTTGGAGTCTTGAGTTGAATTCAGTACAAGTATACAACTGTTAGTTAAACTTATCTATAGTGTTTTGAGTGAAAAGGTTTGTTATTAATTTCATTTTTAAAAGTTTATATTGGAAAAGAAAGCAAAAGCATTGGGGTGACAGCAAAAGAATTGGGAACTGGCCACAGTGGCTCTGTGTGCTGGTAAATAGGTAGCATGAAGACAAAAATTTTCAGTCAAGACTGCAGAGTACTTTTTTCTCAACTGCACTCACACAATTCAAGCAGCCTTTGAAAGCATGTCTGGAGTTAACTCTGACTGTCTTAGGCCACTCTGCAGCTTCTGTGAGTTTTGTGTAGAAACTCAAATAATTTTATCTTTTCATCTCCCACAAGCACTGGCTATGTTTAACCTTTGCCCCACTGTTCAGAGAAATGTAAGAATAGTTTGGGATTTTTTGTTTGTATGTGGTTTTTTTGTTTGGTTGTTGGGTTTGGGTTTTTTTAAATAGAGGTCAGTGTACTTAGTTCCATTCTGCTGTCACTGCAGGACAACTAAATAAGGCTTTGATGCCTGCTCAGGAAAAGAGCAGCAAAGTAGGATTTCAGTGCCAAAAGTGAATACACTGGAGGCCTTACAGTGTGAGAATAGGGAATGCAGAACACATTTTACAGTTTCTGGTATGTTTGTTATTATTGGACAGCTGCTTGAACAGCATAACATGAAAAAAACCCAAACAATAACGAGTAGTAACAGTTTTGTCGTGCTATTTCCCTAACTGCTTCCTTTGTTTTGTTAGCAGGAAATCAGAAACTGAGAATCAACAAGCCAACAAATGTGTCCCGCAGAAAAATAGTGAGAAAACTGATTAAAAAATCTCAGATGTATAACCCAAAGTCCTAAAGCTGATGTGCACTTGGATGTTTGAAACACTTTTTGTCAATTTCACTTTCTTATTTTGTAAGATATTTTTCACAAAGTTTTATACTGACATAGTTCTGTCTTTCAGAATTGCTTTTTATGCAATTTAGTTTTTTATAAGGAACTGCATTTAATAGAAGAGTGAACCTAAGTTTGGTTCTTCTGCTCTGTCGTCTTTGCAATAATACTTTGGAAAGACTGTTGATTAGATTTCCATGTTTTTATGGGGGGAATGTTACTACTGCCTTGGGAGAATATTTAAGCTGTTGCAAATCAATTAAAAATTGGAAAATCAATTGTCTGTTATTGTAACTAAGGAGAGTCCAACACTGAAAATCTACCATGGATTTTATTTTTTTTTCCTCATCCTCTGCTTGCTAAAGAACAGGAACTTTTCGCAAGTGTGTTCAGAGGTTTATTGCCCTGCCATTTACATGCTTTGGTCCTATGATTTTAATTGTCTTTTACAGTTCATGTTCATAGCCAAGGCTTTCAGAAGCCTTCATAAGAGTAAAAGAAGTATAAATTTAAATGCAGCTCATCCCACAGGAGAGAATTGGGAATAGGGATGCCTTGATAAACACTATGATAAAGGCAATGAATAAGCCAGTTGAGTATTAAAATAAAAATGTAGCCATTACTTTTTCATGACATTTGAAATTTTGATAAGTTACTCCAGATCCTCATATGGCATTAATCAGCATAGTTTTACTGATTTTAATGGAGCTGTGCTGATTACATCTGCAGAGGATCTTGATATTTGTGATAATGCAGTGACTGTTACAGCAGAGTAGCAGAAGTTTCTGCAAATTTCATCTACAAAAGCATAATCCCTCTTTTGAGGCACTTTTGTATTTTTTATGGTAGGTTATGCCTGTCGTGATACTTTTGCACATTCTTTTATGTTTTGTATTTTAGTCATGTCTGAATTTCATTTAATTTCACCTACAATATTTTCTAAATATAAATTCATAAGTAATGTTAATAAAATGGTTTTTGTGGAAAAAAAAAGAGCTTGTTTTGTCATTATCCTGAATGAGTTGTATAGACCAATATGTGTAATGGAACCCATAATTTGTTAATTATGACTCTAACAGAGTTTAGTTGTCTCTTCAATCATTTCCTTACACTGAGGTCTTTATTTGAAGAAAGCCAATAAATTGCATTGATGTTATTCATCCCCAGCAGTTTTGTAGCTCAGCTGGCTCTCTGGAAAGAGCTGCTCTCAAAGGGGTGCTTAGTTAAGCTGATTGTCTGCTGCTGGGTCTCCTCTTTGATGTTGCACTATCTGAATAGCTTTTGTGTGGGTAACAAGCTATTTGTTAGAAATGACATTGGCTTTTAGTTAGAAAAATTCAGGTGTGTGCTTTAAACCTGTTTCAGACAGGGAACACGATGGGCAAACGAGTCAAGACCTGGTTTTCTTGCTGATGTTTCTCTCACTGCCAGATTTTCATTAAAGCAGCTGTCTGTGCTTGCCATCGTCTTTCTGCCACTCCATTTCTGCTTCTTGGTCTCAACATTCATTTTCATTTTAGTCATCTCTTGCTTGGTGCAGGTGAATGAGGACGCTGTGGCAGACAATTGCAGGTAACTAGTGACACAGTTTTGAGTGCTTGTCCCATGCCAAGCCTCTTGGTAACCAGCCTTCAAACAGAAAGGGGCCAGCATAAACTCCCTGGAGGAGCCAGGGCACCTGTGGACAATGCCCATATCCCTTCCTGTGGGATGTGAATTTTGGCTGTGCTGTTTAGAGCAGCAGCCCAGAGTGTCCTCTGAATATTTTTTCATACCTAACACTAACATTTAGGGCTGTGTTTGTTTCATGTTCTGACCGTGCCTTAAGAAAACATAAGCCTGTTTAAAGTCAAAATTCAATTTAAACATGCTTTTTAACTGTAAAGGATGTCTATCTTTTAACAGCAACATCTTAGGGTATAATCTTTGGGATCATGTTTGAGAAATTACTATTACTCCTTATCTCTTTGAGTGTTTGACTTTCATAGGAGTATCTTTGGATGGGATACAAAAGTGGATCTAGGATTTAAAGGGAGCCCCAACTCTGAGAGCAGCTCCACTCTAGTTTTTGATTTCAGAATTGGGTGCCTTGTCCAAATAACATGCCCTGAACAGTGCAATATCCTGCTCATGTCCTGGAAAGGATCCAAGAGTTTGGCACTGTTCATGCCACCTCAGGGGCTCAGCAAGAGCTGTCTGGATGGACAGAGTGCTGCAGCACCCTGTGTAATGCAGCTGTTCCACAGGCACTTTCTTTTCTTGCATAAAAGTATAATTTGATGTCTAAGGGCTTGCTGCTGAAGTACTCAGTGAAATATCACAGGCTTGGGTTTTAATCCCTTATCTACCTGGTATCATACAGAAATTTAACATAAACCATGATTTTCACAGGGTTTCCTAGTGAGCAGGCTGTAGAGTATTCTGGAAAGGAGGTGCTCATGGAAGTTTTTTCATCCCCTTACTGAAACCATTACATAAATTGTACCATATTTCCAGGTAAATGCCTTAATCTCTTTTTTTTTTCTCTACAAAGAATTTCAGCCCCCACTGTACTGCTCTGCTTTGTGTTCTTAGGTTACTCTAATATCCCTTCAGATTACTGTGACTTTGACTAATCTAAATACTTGTCATCTGCAGCCTTTTGTATGATTCATTACTTACTTCCTTCTTCAGTTTGCTGATGAAACAACACTGGCCCAAGGTTGGGCCAACTGTTAGTGTTTTGCCACGTTGAAAATTAACACAGCCCAAACCATCCTACAAATTAACTTTTATTATAGTAGCCAGTGTCCAGCATCTGGTATTGTGTGTCACAGTGCAAATTTCTACTGCAGAGGAGGGAAGCAGTGATTATAATCAGTTGGGTTTGCATAGGCAAACTGCCACTGAAACTCCTGACTAGTGATTTGCACAGGACAGTCATACCTACCACTGAAAAGTAGTTGCTGGAATAAGCAAATTTGAATAAACTGCATTGCAACATCTCTGCTCTTTAACTTTCATTGTGACCCATAACTCCAGATCATTTCTTAGTGATATCTTGCAAAGAATTGTATAAAAATCATAAAAATGAAAATCTGCACCGATTCTTCATCATAGGTCTGTACTCAAGGATTTGCTTTGTGAAGAACTTCCAGAGTAGATTTGCTTCCTCTTTATATTTTAATGGAATTTTAAATGTCAAAAAGAGAAAAGAAAAAAATCCATGAGGAAGAACATAACATTTTTACTGCTAAGCTACATTGTGGCAAGCAGAATTTCACCACATATCATTTTAACAGTGATTTGCCCAATAAAGTGCTTTCTCACAATTCCATTCCTCAGTAGCAAACTGACAGTGGGTTCAGCTTGTGTGCCTGGGGTCAGATTTCTGATTACCAGAAGCATTCCTGATTCTCTGTCACTTCTCATCAGTTGAGGATGTAGAACTTTTTTTAGAAAGAAGAAACAATGGGCCATGTTAAAAGAAAAAACTGAAAAATCCCTAAACTCATGTCTCAGATCAGAGGTGAGAGGTTGTATCCCAAAGCTTGCAGAGAGCCATACAGCTGAGGACAGCTGTTCTGTCCCAGACAAGAATTCTGTTCTACTGGACAAACACAGTCCAGCTATGACTGTGTGAATCTGGAAGAACCACGCTCTGGATGTGCCGAAATTATTAGGCATTTACATCAGTATTATTGAAAGCAAAATCTGCCTCATTATCTTTCTAGAAAGAAAGACTGTCAGTGGCAATAATTAGCACAGAAATACTTGCTTCTGTTGAAGTAAGCCTCATTTTTCAGTGTCTGGTGGTCCTGTGCAGTAAGGTCTGTCATCTGATAAATTACGTGATTGCCGAGGAGAAGGGGTGTTAATCATACGCTATGCAGCCTAATGAACAGCAGTGATATTTAAAAAGTAATCTATGTAAACAATATGCATAACAGCATTAGCCACTGGTGTGATTGTGAGCTGTGATTTCCAAATAAATGCCAGAGAAATTAATGTTCCCACCTCACGTGTGAACTATTCATAAAAGAGAGAGAGTTCAGGCAAGTTAAAGACTGATCTATGAAATGTAGAGCACTGTATCTATTATGTGGCAATAAAACAAGTCACTTGTAATGAAGGTTCCCTTTGTACTGGCAGTGCTGACCGTAATTTCAGATGAATATGGACGAAATTGGTGCTTTTCCAGACAAATCGGATTAGGTGCCTAACTGTCTTTGTGTGAAAGGTTTTAAATGCAATTGCAAGTCAAAGCACATCACATTGTCTGACTTGGTGGGGCTAAACCTCGAGCTGGTGAGCATACAGGAATCTTAAGCCTCATTATTTCCCAGGCCAGATCCTCATGAAAGGCCTTAATATATAAACTACAGGTTAAATACTTTACTATATCTGCCAGCTGAATTACAATGCTTTTGCTCAGTAAGCTTTCTTGGAGGTAAGGCACTAGTCAGGAAGTTTGCAGCAGCTTTTCTAAGATGGCAATGCCCATTTACATTTTTTAAAGTTTAGTGTGAAATGCAGTAGCAAAGCTCATAGTGTCTAATAAATGCATATGAACACTGTTGTCTATGAACACTATTTTTTTTTCCTGTGCATGGGAAGCAAGATAAAGAGCATAGATTATACTAATAAAAGTTATTTAAAGAATCAAGAGAGTAGAGTGTGAAAAATATACCACATTACTGAATTAGAAAGAAGCTTTCCATCATTACAGTAATTTTCAACAAGGAAAATCTTGATTTTTACTGATGTTGAGAAAGAACACTATAAAAATACCTCCAGTAGAAAGTAGAACAACTGGCAATGTTTTTTTCCCCCTTTTTTTCCCTCTATAAGTGGGAGGGAAGTCTAATGAGAAAAACAGTAATGACAAATGTTATATACTGCTCTCTCATGGATCCAGGCTGCTGCACTGGAGCACAAGGAGCCTGTTTGATTTCTGCTGTGCCAGCCAGAGGGACTCTAGCACGATTTCAACAAGAGCTGCAGTGAATCCAAAAACTTCAATAACCTTGTTTTAAGTGCAGAAACATGATCTTGCACAAAGCAGAGGTCCCCTGCAGCAGCACATGCATCTGCTTTACCTGAGATCTACTTTGCCAGTGTTCATCAGTGGGTGCAAGCAAATAAAGGCTAAACAAAAAGTTTCCAATCTTTATTTCAGTGCCCACAGAGTTGCTGGATGTGATTTCTTGATCTGATGGGTCAACTAAGTCATTGCTTTACTCCAACATGTCTTCAAATAGGATTAGATCTAAAACTGCTATGAAGCCAATTCTACAAAAACACTGGGAAATATCTGTTTTAATTTTAAAGGCATTTGCTTGATTAGGTTTTATTAGGATTTGTTCCTCCCCTCTTTGTCAAGCCTTTTTTTAAAATCTAAAACAATATTCAGATAATTAGAGATCAGTTTATATTGAAGGAGGAATTTACTATAATTTAAATTCATCAAATAATTTGGATACTCTTCTTTCCGATATATTATAAATTAGTAGACACCTAAGTGTCCCTTTGGTGCTGGCAATTAAAATGAGTTCCTTAACTGGTTTCATAGGAGCAATTTTGCATCCTTCTAATGTGAATTAACTTAAGCAATACTCAAGCAAAACTATACAGTATTAATCACGTCAGTTCTAATGATCATAAACCTTTTTAAAGCCACAAACACTAAATAAATGTGTCACTGAAGTAGAGCTCACCTCATTTTTATTTTCCAATTTTCTCTTTTTTTCTTTAATATGAGACTGAAAAAAGATTACAGACTTACTCTGCAGTAATGCTGATGGAAAGCTGCTCTTGAACTCCAGATATACAGTAAAGAAGCTCTCTGCAAACCTATTCCAATAGAGCTGGCAGAGGATTATCCAGCTCTTTATTGCCTCATTTTTGTACAGACACCCGCAGTTTTTCTACTCCCAACAGACAGAATTATGCCTTTAAATATGACAGTGAGCACTCAGTAGCATTTAAGTTTGATTTTTTATTTTTTCTCAGTTTTGAGAAATCTGATTTCTCAAAATAGGTTTCTGATTTCAGCCCAAAAAGTGTTAGGGAGGAGCCTGCTGAGTCTCAGCTGCAGAGGGTGAGGCTCCAAATCTCAGAGCCTCAAAATGCCCTCAAACTATATTTTTGCCAAAACCCTCAGCTCTGTGAAGATGCCACTGACATACAGCTCAGATGGCTTTCTGGAGAGAAAAGAGGTAGGCTATATCTTAAGCACTTGAGAAAGGCAAAACAGCAGAAAATAAAATAGTCCCAGCTCTTCATGCTCGCTCCTAATCACAAGAGACATTTTTGCAAGTTGTGCAGTGATGATCATTCCTTGGCTAAAGAATCCTGGGCTGGAAGGAGGAGGGGAGGGCCTTTTTTGACTCACTGCACTTCTTTCTGCTTTGCCCTCTTAAACAGCCTCTGCCTGCACCATGTTCTTGAAAAAGCCAGGAGCTGCCAGACCTGGCCATGTTCTCTGTGCTTTTTAGGGAGGTGGTCTGAGCTCCTGTCACTCCAAATTCTCCTATGAGTACGAGTGACTGTCTCAAATGAACACTAATGTAATATTGGAAATACAAATAAGTTTTCTGAGGGCATTACAGAAAAACTAAGGATACAGCTGGGTCCATCCTTCTGGGCACCCAGGGCACTTAGGATTGCCATTACCTGGGGAAATCCCTATTCCCAATGCAAGCCACAGCCTGTGCCAGAAGCATCACTTTGCCCTGGGGAGGACATCTGTGCCAGTGCTGTGCAGAGCTAGGGGCAGTTCACTGCCAGGGACGTGAGCTGAGAGTGCAGAGCAAGAGCAGCAGGGCCTGAGGAGGGACACAGCAATGGCTGCATCACCATGGGGATGGGGATGGGGATGGGGCTATGGGGAGAGGGAAAAAGGAGTGAGCAGGGGCATCCCACCACATGACCTGGCCTGCTGGGATGCTGAGGCTGGTGACAGAGCCCTCCTTCCCTGCCCCTTCTGGCAAATCCATCCCACTGTCTGTTCTGTACAGTATGCTCTGTGATAAAATCAGCACATTTTATTCTAAGGAACCATATTGATTCATATTCTTTGAGTGCTACATTGTAAACTTGCTGGTCATGTTGTATTGCGGCACTGTCATACACTTAGCTGATGTACAAAAAGCAAAAGGAATAAAAAATATCAGCTATCTGGACTCCCAGGTGGGAACATAGGGTATTAATAGAGCTTTGAAATGCATCACTGTACTCAGCAACAGCCTAAAAGGTAATGTTTTTCACCATCAGAAACTGAAAACATGAAATAATGACAATTTTGTTTTCCAGCTGATGCAATAAATCTCAGCAGCAGTGAGAGCTCTGTAAAACACGCTAAAGCATGATTTTGAGATTTTGGGAGCTGGTGGGTGACTGTGACAGCTTTCTTTATTTTATTGCTTTCAAACAAAGCAGATGTGAAGAGAAATTGCAATGCATAACTAAATCCACACCTAGCAGCAGTATAGATTATTGATACCATTCACTCACTATGATTTGATAATGTCTCTTTCAGATATTTGTGTAGCCATACTCTGAAACATAATTAGGACTCAGTCTTCCAGTGTGTTATTTCTGCTAAATTTCCACTTAACACTTAGTCAGTGTTCAAGAAAAATGCTTATTTTCCTAATCAACAGGTATGGGACTCTACCTTGACTGAGTGCACAATCTTATGTTTGGGCTGTACAATGCCCCCTTTACTAGTAATGCAGATTTTGCAGTCTGTACTTTGGTCTCTGACACTTCTTCAGTGAAGAAGGATGAAAAGGAGGTTGTTGGTGAAGGAACTGTACAATCCTGTATCTGTACAGAGAGTGTTTGTATAGCTCAAGGTGAAACCAGAAGGGATCAGGAAACAAAGATTGCATTTGCAAAGGTTTGATTTGTGGGACTTTAATAAGTGTATAGCTTTCTAACCCCTATTGATAGAGTTTGCAAGAATTTCCCAGGAGCTTTAAAAAAAGTGTCTAGGTTGAATTATCTCTGTCCTTGAACATTTAAATCTATCTTTAGTTATTAAGGTAAATACCTATGAAAATCTGGCTCCACCTCTCATTTTCAAAGTGGTTGAAGACCAGCTGGTTCACAGTTCATGCTAAATGTCCTGCTCAGAATCACACAACTTTGCATTGCTGAACATAATACTGTTTCTTTCCTCGTGTGCCAAGGGCCGGGATCTCACCATGCAGGTTAGATCACCATGAAAAGGATGTGCATAATTCTGCCCAACTAGGTGGGCAGTTGTTTAGAATGGGAAAGCTGAAAACCAGGAAAACAAGTGAAAAGTGCATGTAAAAATACCCAACTTGGTGAATTGGTCAGAAATGAATGCCCAGAAATAGTCAGAGGCTGAGCCAGACCCCAGTCCCTGGTGCCTTCTGCTTTTGAATGTAAATGTGAATTGAATGAATTTTGCGGTATTAGGAGTTACCCAAAATTTAATTGGTTTGAATAAAGGAAAAAAAAAAAGTTCCATACATGCTGCAGTGTGAGAAAGCATCAAGAGGTGAACCACCCCTGTTTTCAGATTTACAAACCAGAAACCTGTCTGACATTTTGTGCAATCAAAACCACACCCTTTTCCATTCAGCTTTGATTTATTAACCAGAAAGCTCCCATATCATTCCCTCTTTCCATGGTTGCTGGTATGATCTACAGTTTCAGATAACATAAAAGAAGACTTGCTGTGCCAAAGATGGCAGTGATCATAATTTTCATTTTTTAACACAGTTATCATTTTCACATTTCTATTTTATGTGTTTTTGAATTCTGAAATGAATCATACATGGAAAAAAAATAAAACACTTTATATTAAATCAGTCTCAGAATGCCAAGAAAAAAACATCTACCGCACCCTGTGATTAATTCATTAATCCATCTTTCAAAACAAGCAATCTAATTAGCTTGCAAACAAGAACATGACGCACACGTGGCTCTTCAAACAGTGTTGACATACTGAATAGTTTGGATTCCTGCAATACACAGCCTTTCACTTGCTACTTCCAGTTCCAGTAAGACCCAAGACCAGAATATTTTTGATCTCAAAGTTTGTTTGATGCACAGTGTGGAATGAGCTTGTGGTCTGAGGCTGGGACACACAGAACAGAGTCTTTGAAGGAAGTTGAAATTTCAAATGCATCTAAGTGGCAGTCCTGAATTGAACAGAGCTGACTAAAAAGATAAGCAGATGGTAAAAGATTTGAGTGCTTTTGTTTGGTCTCTACATGAGAACTAAAACTCAACTGATGGCTCGTGCCATATGTATTTGCATACATGAAAGAGAAGGAGAGCTGGTGGGGGCAGACTGTGAAGATTGCAAGGACAGGTCTGTCAGCTCAGCTAAGGGAGCAATACCACATCAAGAGGCTTTACAGTAAACTTAAGTAGACACACTTCACCTGTCTAAAGGAAGGATGACAGCTTCAAGGGGAAGGTGGGACTGAAGCTGAAATCCATATGTACTTCTCATCCAATTAAAAGGCAACACGGAAAACCTACTGAATAAAACCATTATCATTCTATTCATAATGATAAAATTACCTTTAAATATTTCTGAAAGATCAACCAGGATAAACAGGCTGGTTTTAATCTCTTATTTTTTGTCCTTAGGTAGTGGTTATTTTTACTCTCCCTGCTTATGGCTGACACTGCTACTATGTCACTAAATCTCAGAAATGGTACTGAGATGAGCATGTGGTAACCTTCAAGGTCTCTGTCATGGCACCTGCAATTATCTGTCCTTTCAGCTAATGGAGGTAGTGCTGCACTGAATTAGTCCCTGTCATCATCCAACACGACTTCTCGTACTGACTTCTTGATGTTTTGCTAACACTTTTGGCATAGACTGCAATATAACTGGAAATACATAGTTTTGTGGTTTTTTTTTTAATATCCAAAACAAAGGAGGGAATTGAGATGCTTGAGTTGCTCAAGATTTTGTTTATTTTGGAAATCTGTAAGGAACACAATCAGTTTCTAAGACTCAAATTCCCCCATTGACTACTGAAAAAAGAGGAAAGCTATAATGCCACAGCAAAGACAAGGAAGATGAATGATCTATCACATTTACCCAAGTCTTACAAGATGTCTTCTGTCACACCTAATGTTTGGTTAGTGGCTGGGATGGGTGAGGAGTAATGTGGGAAAATACACATACACCTTATGTGTTGTGAAATGGTTCTTGCGTTGGTTCCCTGCACCAGCTGAACCAGAAAGCTCTGACAGGGTGGCCTTGTAGGTTATGGGAAAGGCCAGGGATTTGGGTTCATGTGGATCCAGTCATGCTAGTAAAACAGCAAGGAGGTTCACAAATGCATTGATGGTTGAGAATGACCAGCATATGAGTAAACCATGAACTGATGGAATTTCTCCTATAGAAGCCACACAGTAAGGAACTGGTTTGGGAGCAATCAGAGCACTCAATATGTGTGAAATGAAGGCCTGGTAAGCAGTGCTGCTTCTTATAACCCCAAATTTCTGTCCTTTGGGTAATCTCCAAGTTCTGAATATTTTCTTTCACTGCTGGTCTGGAACAAAAATAAGAGTATAAAAATCAAGTTTTAATGAAATATTTTTTTATAAGATTGAATTGCCTCTCAAATGTATAATTTTTAGTAGAAGGAGTACAAGAGTAATCAAGTCTAACCAAAAAGTCCTGAATGTAAAGAAGCAAAATGTTTTGTTCCTTTCTGCCCTACAAAATGGGTGAAGAAATATGTTCTCACTAAACAGTCAGTCTCACACAGACTGATATTTCTTAACACAAAATTTGTTTCTTTTGTAATGCTTTGGAAAAAGCCACGTCAGAGATTTCATATATACATTGTGCATATGTATTTTCATATCAAGGAAAACTTTTGTAAGCCTGGTAGATGAAAAGCTGGTATGTTAATTTGACTGAGAAGTCATGAAGAAATACAGGCAAACCCCAGTGTTACATCTTTTGAAGAACTGCAAAGCCTGGGAGTCCTTTCAGGGTGCTTTTTGCCCACTGTGAACAGTTATCAGAAATGCTTAATCTACAGACAATGCTCTTTATCTGAAGCATTGGGGCCAAAGCTGAGTGGATAAGTGAACATAAAGAAGATGTTTCAGCTCCTGCAGCTGCACAGATCCCTGCAGAGCCATATCCTCCATCTCTGTGTTGTACCCCCAGGGCTTTCAGCCTGGAGGTACCAGCCCAGTCTCAGCCTTGCATGAAAGCACCAAGGCTGCTGCTGGCCTGCATGACTTTAAAAACATTGAAAAGCTGCATTTTCTTGACACTGCACATGAGCTAGGAAAGCAGCAGGAAAACTGGGGGCATCTCAGTACCCAACTCTGGTATCTAACACCACGAAAACCAGCTCTCAAACGGGCAGCTGGTTTTAGCACAAATACAGTCATGTCCAGCCAGACCACAGCACAAGCAAGGCAAGGCTGGTCCATCTGCAAACACAAAGATGGACATACTCTTAGTTTGTTTAGCCAAATGTTTTATATGTTGATGCAAATTTATTTTATATTTTGTCTTCTTACATACAATTTTTCTGTTCCACATTAAATATTTGGATCCTTTTTCTTTAAACACAAAGGCTTGAAATCTAGTATAATGGAAAGGAAAGGTACTGCAGCAATATTCAATGCAGGCAGACACTAGTGGGATTCTTCTCACACATCATTGACCCATTTCTGTATCTCAAAAGTGTTTCAAAAAATAAAATGTTACCAACTTTTTACAAACTCCATAAACAGACATGCTATTTTCCAAAGTTAAATCTGATCAGCTGTTTCTCTTGTTGCACAAGATGGTTCTTTTTCATTTAGATGAACAGATGTTTCGTAAAAGCTCTGGTCCCCAAAATTTGTCATATCAAAGACAGATGTATAGAACACAAATTATGCTGAGAAATGTAGGAGAGTATACATGAATTCCCCTGTATTCATTTTCCCAATCACATGAAGTGAGTCTAGAAAGCTAAATGTGGGTAATAGACTATTTCTGCTAAATCATAATCTTAGGAGTAAGCATTTATTTTTTCAAACTAAATTTTATCAATATACTATAGCATGAAAGAAGCTATTGTCTCCCATTTAGTTTACTACATAAAATACTGCCTAGCTGGAGACATTTGGAAGAAAAAAGATGATTCCCTCACTTCTGAAATCATATTTTCCTCTAAAGTTAAAACAGAAAGATTGGCTTACAGAACATTTGCAGTTAGCTTTTATTATGCACTGCTGGTTTTATAGCCCACTATTTTATGATGTTCTCTAAAACTAACCCAGAATTATCCCACATCTTCTTATTATCCAAAAGTCTAACCCTCCAGTCTTTTTCAAGGCAACACTCTTACTGAAATTCTTGGGAATACCGTAGAATTTGGGTTTAAAATATCCTTACCTATTTTGATATTTCGATTTTCTTCATCAATTTTAATTTCAAGCATGCCCTGTTGCAACCAAATGCATTGACAGCATCTTTCAGAAAATCAAACTAGCTTTGCTCCACTACTTTACGTCCCTAAAATGTTGCTTTGCACTCTTGTACCCCTTGTAACTCAGCTTCTTTTTACTTCCTTTTACTATTCAGAGAGAGTATTTTAAAATTCTTCCCACACATTTGGTAAAAAAAAAAAGAAAGCCAGTTAGCAATGACGATTAAACCAGGAAATGGTCTTAAAAAAATACCAACCAGGAAAATTGCTAAAATGACTCTTTTGTTACTGTAACAAGGATTTCTTTCCAAATTCAATGAGTCCTTTGAATTGTCCTGAGGACTGTCAGTTTTCTTTTCTTTTTCCCTCAAAAAGGTATAATGTGCAGTCTCAACAAATACAACATTTTTGTCTGTAAAGTCATTATTGCCTGGAATTGGTTTTGAGAAAACATTTTCATGGTTCAGAAGGGGAATAAACACACTTGTTAAAATTGATGTCCATCCCATTTCCCAGCTCCTGCTGTCACAGCAGTGTGAGCTCAGCCCTTGTGGTACCATTTGTTTTGCAGGGGTTTAGCAGCAGACTGGGCTGAGTAAGTGATCACCTTATGTTTTATTAGAAACAAGGCTTGGATCCTGCTGGGCTGGATTTGGGCAGAGAAGTCACGTGGCATTGCAGGACAGCTACACAATCCAAATTCCCCCTCTGGAGCAGACATTATCCTGTCCCACATACAATTCCTCTTTTTATTCCATTCTGGTTCCAGGCCACACAGAGCCACCATACCCCACAATGAAGTGAGATTCATTTCACTAATCACAGGAAAACAGAACGGGAAATTAGACTCAATAAGGTTGATTGAGAAGTTTCTAACAATATAAAATATAACTCAGTTTGAAAATCAGTAAAAAAGCAGATTTATATCATTACTCATTACAATCAGAGATGATTCTTCATAAATGCTGAACTCCTTTAAAGTAAAAGTTGCCTTATCTTCCAGGAAAGTCAGTGTTCTGTGAGACCCAACCTGCCCATTATAACACAGCAAGAACTTCAGAAGTATTTAGCTGTGTCCTGTTCCCAAGCTAGACACACACTTTTACATGTTGTGCCTCCCTATCAGCCTGCAAGGACTTGGAAACCTTCCAGAGTGCTGGGCTGGGCTCTATCCCTCCTTTCCAGAGCAGGAACTCTGAGATGTGCTGTTTCCCACCTGGATAAGCACAGTGATCACTGGTCTCCACCCCTGCTTTGCACTCTCCAAAACCTGATGAGGACATCCCTTCCCTACCAGATCCACAGCTCCCTGCTTGCACACAGGCATGTGTGCCATGTGACCAAAGCCCATGTTCACTGGCTCCTGAAGAACAGCAGCTTGAAAATGGGGGTCAAAAAGGCGAGATTCTAATTAGACCAAGGCAGAAATTTTTCCTCTTCTTCTTCTAACCTGTTAGAAATTCCAAGGAGTTTATCTTCAGAGCTCCCAGAGCCTTTGAGGTTATTTTTGTCCAGACAAATTAAATTCCTCTTTGCAAGTGATGGATATTAGTTGCATATGCAGGTAATCTGAAGAAATAAGTATTTCATAACCATGAAAATTTACCAACAGCCTTGATCATGACCTATTAATGCCATACAGTGAGTGACTAATTTTGCCTGTCATTTAGCAAGGTCCAGCATTGTTAGGCTGTAATGGATGTACCCAACAGGGCTTAGTTGTTTAAAAGCACAGCTCAGTGTCTGTGATGGCTCACATCGACTGCTGTCACAATATTGCTGTGAAAAGATCCTTACCAGCTACAAATTAGCACTGGTCAGCTGGATGGAACACCTGAAAACCTGTACCATAGCCTTAGTGAAAGAGTAGTAGTGATCCCTTTTTTAGAAAACTTTCTCATTTCATTGCCATCTTTTACATAGAAGCTGCTTTTTTTGCTGATGAGGAAATTAATGACTCAGTGGCTTAATAATGCAAGGAACTGTTTTGAGCCATTTTCATTTCTTTTGAATTGGACAGATTAAATATCTGCAATATCACTTGAGTTTCTGCTTGAGTCTTTTCCCAGATGTAAGCTACATTTTCTTTGTTTCGTGAACCATTGACTTTCTGAGTAACTGCATTGAGTATCTCAATAAATCCCCCAAAGATGGATATATAACAGGAGGTTTCCTTGTTCCCTCTTCACTTCAACCTCTTGAATGTTTGTTTTGAATGAAGTAAATGAAAGGGATGGAAATGCTTCAGTAGAGCAAGCTTAAATTTTTTTATCTAATTTTGTCTGTAAATGTCCCACCTGAAGATATTCAGGCAAGTGTGTGCCTGTTCAGTGAAAAGTGTCTGCCTAGCTACAGAGTCACTGAGAGGGAATGAGAGGATAGGAAGAAGATCAGGTTAGAAAGGAGCAGTGAATGATTGGGAAGACACAAGAGAACAGACACTGCTCTGACTAATGCCATTTCACCATGAGTACTATGAACATGACATTTACTTAGAGGTATTAGCTGCATCTCTGTGCATGTTGCTTCAATCTCCTTTTTATCTGTAGCATTTAGCCCCAGATCTCATTGTTGTACTGAACAGATAAATAAACATTTATAAGGATATTCTACCTGAACTGATAGAAAACATTATATTTCAAGGTGTAAGAAGGCCATGAAAAAGCTTAAGACAAAAAAGAAATATTTCTGGCTGATGGGCCTTGTGACAGGCTGATATACAGCATCCTGTGGGAGTCTTGCTTTTCAGTGACACCATCAGATTTCTGCTCCCCAGGAAAAGGAATCTGGGGACATTTAGAAGCTGATTGAGATAGTTTCTAGAGAGATGACAAAAACACATTACAGCCATGGGCCAAGCAAGCTTTGGAGCACTCTTGGCTGTTGCTGTTGTTGGAGTCTACATGTCCCAACCCCCTGCCAGCAGCAGGGTGCCAGTACCATGATGTGTGCTTGTCTGGGTGCCAGCAGCAGCTCAGAAGTGTACAGGAAAGATTCAGCTATGTGCAAAATCCTCATTATTAGCTGAAGATGATTCACCAAAAGAAAAAATAAATTCAAGCATACTCATCACAGTTGAAATGCAGAAACCCATAACCTCCAATGGCATTCTTAAGGCCCCTAAATTGCACATGGGGAAGGTTAGCTGACAAGTAATAACTATCATAGTTAACACTTAAGGTAGCCAGTAAAAAGCAGTCTTCAGGTGGGGCAGTGGGACACAATTCAGTCCTAGCATAGTACTGGCCTGTCATTCTGGTAAGGAGCTCTTCCTTGCAGGAAAGTTTGTGCTAAATAATATTGTTCCTATTGTTTCAGCCATCAGCTCAATGGTTATAGCCCTTGTATAGAACCCAGAGTCAGTTCTTTCCTCTGCTAAGATATTATAAACCCATACATTCTTCTTAAACACTCTAGCCTCACAATAAAGCCTCTCTCTTCCAATCTTTCTTGTTGAAATTATTCAATAATTCAGTATTCATTGAAAGAGAAAGATGCTATTAAACAACCATACTCCAATGGAGTATTAAAAAAAAAGGTGGAGCTGGATTCCAGAAACCTGCATCAGGGAACATTTTGTAGGAAAAACTTAAGTATCTGCCATCTGAATTCCTGCCTCTTCAAAAGAAAAGAAACGAGATTTACAGTCAGATTCCAGCATCTTATTCATCTCCCATCTCCCATAGCTCCTGTGTGTGCAAGGCTTTCTCATGTATGTGCTCTAAGAATGTCAATGTCTAGATGATTATGAGACATGAAAGAATGAAAACTTAGTAAATCTCACCAGGGTGGTTATTAGAGAGATGTTTGTGTACTTCTGACCATGTTTGAAAGATCTTTGCTCATGTAGGTCTTTGGAGGGAAAAATGTAGGTATCTACAGAATTTTGAATCTCCTAGGTTACCTGGAAATCTGAGGACCAGAATTCTTCATGCAGAAATCTGTAGAGCACAAATGAACAAAATATTTTGTAAGTGACTTGTAATTTTGTTCTTCATAACAATTTCCTGGGCTGTTTCTCCAGTGCTACTCCTCTGGAGCCAGCACTGTTACAGCAGCTGCTTCAGCACCAGACTCTTCCCAGCATCAGCCTCTTTTCAACATTTTCAGGTTTTTATTCCATATTTCCAGTCAAATAAAATAATCCCTAAAATTACCTGTGAAACAAAGTGCAGTTACAGATCAAGGACTGAATTACAGAAATGAAATGTTCACCATTCCAGATGAATTACTTCACCCTAAATATTTCACATGTTATTTCTAAGTAACTGCATGTTCCCTCCAGAGAACTGACTTCGTTTTTCAAATGAAATAAATCCCATAGGTGAAATAATTCCAGCTACTAAGCAATCCTATTTTATCAGTTCTAACTGAGCATTGCACAATGCAGAGAAACAGCCAAAGAAGTAATTCATTTCCCTGTGGTAAGGACACCTATGGTAAGTTGAGGACTCCTCGTCATGCTCTCAAGATTTTATCTGTTTTTATGGCAATTTGTCCAGACCAATTGCTAGATTGAGTCCCTGTTCCATGGAAAGAATGGTGTCCTCTTGTGTTGTGATTTTAATTACCTTAGGCTGCCACAGCACCCTTAGGCTGCATCTCTGTCAGCTGTGAGAAGTGGGGGAGATTTAAATGAATCAGTTTAGAAGACTGAGTTACATGAGCCCAGAACCCTTCGTGGAGATAATTATTTTAACTGTTGTACAAAATACCTATATAAAAAAATTTCTTGATTTTGTGAGCTAAAAGAACCTGATTGCATTTAAAATTCTGCTTTCTCAGTGATTTCCTAAATTATACTTAAGTCTGTATTCCCTGAACAAGTAGGCAGAGAAATTATAAAACACCTAAGAAAAGAATTCTGGCAGATGAAATACTGCCTTGATAAGTTAATTCCTAAGTAACTACATAAAGATAGAACAAAAAAGTAATATTTTTTTTTCTCAAATAACTTTTTAAATTAAATCTTAGTAAAATAGTGAATGTATTTATTCCTACAGAAATCAGGTCATGGATGAAATGGTGTTCCTAATGAAGTCAGTGGATGAATTTCATCTACCCAAACTGATTCTAGTGTTTCCCTTCATCTCTGCCAGGTTCTAGAGAAGTTGATCAGCTCACCTACCTAAGTAGGCTCCAAGTATCTTCTTGTAAACTAAATCAATTTTCATGTAAAAATGATTAATTGAACACACATGAATAAAATCTCCAGTGATGATTGATCTACAATAAAATACTGATTGGTTCCTACATTTATTCTCAAAAGCAGATAACAATGACTGTGTGTAAAATGGTCAGCATTTGATAGAAAAAAAGTGGTTCAGTGCTTATCTCAGAAGGTAAAGAATGTCAGAAACTGAAATATCTTTTTGCACCTCCAAAGCCTCTTCTGCTTTGCTGCATACCTCAAACCCCAAAAGTTGCCCCACAAGTGTGTACAGGACTCTCAATAGTACCCTGTTATTGCTGTGTATACTATTATGGACTGCCCTGGAGGTATGAAGGAAAGTTTTCTATACCCTTTCCTCCTCTTTTATACACTTTTATGCTATTATGTTTTTTCTCCAGTTGAGTAGTCTGTTAAAGGTTGAGGACAAAGAAATAGAAGAAGAAATGGCTTAAATTCTCAATTTGTGTCTTCCAGCTGGACAGGCTTAAACAACTAATGAGAATTAACCTGTGGATGCAAAGCTTTTGTGAAGTTTTCTCCTTCAAGGAAACTTGCACTCGGCCACTAATAGACTTGTGCATGAAGGAAACCTTTCTCACCTCTCCTCTTTTACAGGAAAATCTAGTTAGAGTAGAGCATCCTCATATGCACAAAGAGGGCAGGGAAAAAAAAAGATGAGAAGAGGCTAAGAAAGATTCTGTTTCTACCAAAGACTTCCTCTAAATGAAGAGGAACTTCTTGTTTCCTGGACAAGAAAAGGTCTAAGCACCCACTTCTAGCTCTGGGTGTCAAGGAAATAAGTGGTAATCCACACCAAACCAAACCAAGCTGTTTAAATACTCAGCATTGTACCTCACCTGGAACCCCTAATACTGTTTGGCAAATGTAAGTGGCCTTCATTTCCCATCATTATTACTGCTGGATAGGTAGGAAAGCACAGCCTCCAACAGTCATAGCAATGAGCCAGGGTAGCACATCTGTCCTGGGAAGAGTCTGCTCTCATGACTGAGCACAGACACCTTTCAATGTCACTCTTACATTTGTTTCCACAGCAGTGCTGCCCTTCTACTCCATTTAATTTTCTTGCAGATTTCTTTTATAATGTCATCCTGATGGCCATTTCAAAAATGCAAACATAAATTGTTGAATTTCACAGTTCAGGCTGGACTGAGGAGCTAGATAATGAGTTCATGTCCAGTACTTTGAGACACTGCTTTCCTTGAAGGAAGGCATTCCTCTGTACCAGCTGGAATTTTATTTTGGCAAAATCAGAGAGAACAATGAGTGTTTTTACTTCAGCAATTATATCTATGCAGATTCCAAGCGGTTTATTGTGTGACTTAGTTTTTCAGGTGTCTATTTTTCCCCTTTTTTTTTGCACAGTGCCTCCCACAGCAATGCCCTGCTCTAGTGGGAGCTCCAAGGCACTCCAGAGTCTTGACAAACAAAACCAATCATAGAAACATCAAATTAATTCCTGTTTGGTAGCAAATACTAATGCATTCCTGGGCAGTTCTTTCTCATACTTACTAGGTCTGGGGTCACTTTTCTGCTTCATTTTCTAGGTCGTCTGAAAAAATTCTTCTAGCAAACATGTGGAGGAGGTTCAACATGTTGTTTGGTGATATCTTAAGAGTTTAAGGAATGAATTAGAGGAAAATAGTAATATGAAATTGAAGGCCTTTGCAAAAGAGAAAGAGCAGCTTAAAATACTTGTTTCCTTCTATAAAACCAAATAAACTTCATGAAATAATATTGAATTATATTGAAATAATATAATTGAAAATATTGAAATATTTTCTCTATTGAAATAATAGAGACTAACTTAATGTTTTGCAGACTGGTTTTTACAACAACACAGAGTATAGGAAAGAGAATATAGGAAAGTGCTTTGGTACAAGCCTGGTTGCTTTGCACAGTTTTGCTCTGGAGAGCACTCAAAGGAGCCAGAAGAGCAACATGGCGTGCCAAGATGAGCAAGAATTATTACTTGGAGAGTACATGCACTACCAGGAGCTGGTGACTGTGGGAGTTAGGGGAGGAAATTATGTGTTTAGATGTGGGAAAGGCTAGCAGAGATAAGAGAAATACCAGCTCTGTTGTGGAATGCAAGGAAGGGAAGCAGTTGGCAGAGAAGAGAGAGAGTGGGGGTCACTACTGCAAAGCTGACCCAGAGCTGACACTATTCACAGCAAGGTTAAAAGTGAAGATGATCAGATTTTAAGACATTTTCTCAGAGGAAATTTCAAAGTTAATTTTTATTTTTTCACTTTTATTCTGCAAATATCAAAATGTTTTCTAATATGCAAACTTTATTGCCTAGCTTCCTTTTAACTTTTTTTCTATGCTTATTTCAGTATCACATTTACATTGGATGACACATGTGAATTATATAGGGTGTTTGAAGGTTGAAAAAAGGGTAGTTTATCTTTCAAAAATGACATTTTATTTTTCACAATGGCATTTCAATGGAAATTTCCTTCAGGTTCCTTGAAAAGATCTGAACTGATAGAAGCTAAATAAAACCTAAACTGGGAATTTTATATGAAGATTAACCAAGTGAGTGTCTATTCCACTGTCAAGTTAAAGAGACTGTGAATTATGTTAAAGGGAGATGAATTATTTTCAGCATTAAATGACATTAAATGAGGCAGAAGTAAGCCATCAGGCAACCTCTGAAAATTAGCAGGACACCTGCAGAGTTCAGAGAGAAGCTACTGGTGTACCTGCACCTGTCAGCAAAGCCTTGGCACCAAATTCTCATCTGGGAACCACATATTTTTCAGATCCATAATCTATTTCTATAATCCACAAGCAGAGAAAGCTGCTCCCCTGCTTTAACACCTGAAAACTGGAGAATTTCACCAGTGACCAAGACAGAGGTGATGGAAGTCCATGCTTAGCTTTATCTTTAAAGGAAACAAAGAAGGAAAAAAAACCCTCTAAACTCTTCAACTCACAGTTTCTGATCACTGTGTCATTATTTTGGGACACTGGCACAGTGTCCATGCCATAGGCTCTCAGTTTGTGAAGTGGTGACCTAGGGGTGCTTTACCCCAAGCTGCTGGAAGGGTTGGCCCATGGACTTGAGCACAGCGTCTCTTGCCTTCTGGAGCAGAGGGTGCTGCATTTCGGACCTTGGAAGAGCCCAGGCTCCATTTGTGTGAGCAGAACCCACAGCATCACTCCTGAACCCATTTAAAGGGGTTTGCTGGAGAGCAGGATCAATGTTTTGTTGTTTCCTTGGGTTTGCAAGTGGAGGACTGTGAGCAAGCACCAGTGGTGCAGACAAACAGGACTTAAAGGGCGAGAACCACCAAAGGAGCAATTTCAGATGCTAATCTTGTTTTAGTAAAGGGATTGTATCCCAGAAGGCAGACTTTCAGATGCACAGGAAGCATGAAAAAACACCACAAATAAAATTATAAATGATGCAAGGAAAATCTGTGAAGAAATGCACTTCCAGGCTTTTCAGTTAGAAAAGTTAGGACATTTAAAAAACACTCACATTTCTAGAAAGTTCTGAATTCAAATCCTTTTGTAAATTAAGGCTATTTATTGTGCAGCATGTTTTAAAGTCAGACAAAAGTATTTTTTAACCTTAGATTGTTTGGATGTTGCAGCAAACTGAGCAAAAGTAGAATTTATTAAACAAACAATTTTACTGCATAATTATAGGTGAAATACATATCTGCCCATATCCCTAAATGTTTCATCAAGATAAGATGGGGTAGTAATTTTAATTTGTTCTTGAAAGGACGGACTAGAGATTAAAAGATTGCTTCCTGTTGCATAAATTCAACCCTTAACAGCCTTCTGCTGGGAAATGGTAGGTCAATAATAGGTTGAGAAGCCTTAGTAGTTTCAAAATAAATTTAAAAAAACTTAATTAAGAGAATGATATGACATAGTTGACTGTAATAGCTGGGATCCAGAACATGGGTTATATTCTTCCCTTGAATTTTGACTGTCAGATGTAATGGTGTCATCACTGCTCCCCTCGTGGGAGGAAAATATTTTAAATTTTCAGAAAAGGAATCAGAGTTACAAGAGAATCATAATTTGAACCAGCAGTAAGGGAGGTGCCACTTTCCAGAATAAAAAGTTCAGTGTTGGAGGGAAGTACTGCTGCTACAAAATGCAGCTGTCTTGGGGGCTGTGAGTGCTGAACTTGTTCCTTTTGTGCTGGAAAGCAGCAAGGAGAGAAAGAATTGGCAGTGTTGTTATGATGACTCATTATTTCTCCAGCTCTGGCTCCCCTCTGGCATCTCCTGGTCATTTTTCTCCCTCATGTGATTCTTCCCACAAAAAACCCCTTCTAAATACATGTCAGAGGATCTATAGCCACAGTGCCAGCACAGCCTTTGTTTGGCAGCTGCTGGGAGTCCTCTCTGTTTACTGGGGCCTGTAAGGAAGCCCCAGTTCATGCAGTCCAGCTCATGCCAACTTAGGCATGAGAAAGCTGGAGCATGAGCATTTTACAGCAGCATTTTATGGCATGAACTACATCCTCAGTCCCACCAGGTATTTGGAAAAGATTCTTCTGATGACTTAAGCTGTCTAGGTTTGTTTTGGTTGTTGAAATTCTCTCTCAGGTACAGAACAGAGAGCAGAGAGTGACAGGTTCCCTGGCAAAAGCACTCTGGAAAGGAAAACAGCCTTTTGACCTTAAAGAAAATGTAAAGCTGGATCAATTCTGCTTAAAAAATCCACAACAAGGGAGGGTCAGGAAGTTCCACTCACCTCCTCAGATGCAGTTACACCAGCCAGTGGAATTTTAGATCTGCTGAAGGACAAGCCTGGATGGTACATAGAGAACACAGAATAACACAATGCAATTCTTCTGCATCATGGTGCAAGTGCATTAAAAATTAAAAAAAATCTTTCAAGACATAAAAGACATTTTTTCAAACCCAGTGATGTATCCTGGTATTTACTACCTGTGTCAGGAGCTGCCCTGGCAGATTTTCTGCACATCATGGTTAGTCAACACCTGGAGGGGTTTGGAAGGAGGGAGTAACTTTTGCGTCAGGGGCTGATCAAGAGTTTGATGGTTGGGAGGAAATACAGAGCTGGCAATCTCACAGGGATGTTTTAGACTCTCTTCCCTGTGCCTGTGATGTTTATGTGCTTAAGCTTAGCAGTGATCAGTCAGCGCCTGAAAATGCATCAATGAAATAGAACCTGTTCTTCCTCCCCACCTCAAAACTTACTATTTCATTCTTCACATAGTATTATCCAGGCCCACAGATCTGTGGGCTTTCTCTGCTTAGCAGATGACTGACAGTTCATGCTGCTTTCCCTACACATATATTCTTCATGTCATTTCAGCTGTAGAAAAGACACTACCTAGTGCAAACATAGAGGTTTATACTATTAATTTGAAAGATTGTCATATATAGATTTTCATCTGTACAACAGTGAGATAAAAAAAAATTTCAAGAATCCAATCAAACCATGGCAGAAAACCAAGTCCAGGTGTTGTCTAGAAGAAGAGCAAATGTTTTACTTTAATTATAGTGGGAGCAGAAAGAAAATGAGAAACTTGGAGCTCTTCCACTGGGTGCCTGTTATTCATGTGATCAGCTTTTTATTGTATTAGTGATTTGAGCAGAAGACAGGGAAGATACATAAATGAATTTTCCATTTGTTATCAAAGGAAAATAATTTTAATGGGCCAAGCCTATACTATGCCTCTTTCAAGGCCCAGGCATTATCACAGAATCATGTAATTGTTTGGGTTGGAAGGGACTTCTAAAGGTCATCTTATCCAACTCTCCTGCAATGATCTGGGACATCTTCAACTAGATCAGGTTTCTCTGGACACCAAGACCAACTTGACCCTGAATACTTCCAGGGGTGAGGCATCCAGAACTTCTCTGGGCAATATGTTCCAGTGTCTCACCACTCTCATTGTAAAAATCTTCTTCCTTGGAGCTAGACTAAATTTACCATATTTTGGCTTAAACCCACTACCCATTGTGTTATCGCAACAGGCCCTGCTAAAAGTCTTTCTCCATCTCTCTTATAAGCTCCCTTTAAGTACTGAGATGCTGCAGTAAGGTCTACCCAGAACCTCCCCTTCTCCAGGGTGAGCAACTCCAACTCTCTCAGTCTTTCCCTCTGACTGCTTTTGTGACCCTCCTCCAGACCCACTCCAACAGGTCCATGTCTTTCCTGTGGTGATGTCCCAGAGCTGAACATAGTATTTCACGTGGCATCGCATCAGGAAAAAGAAGAGGGGTGGAATCCTCTCCCTTGGCCTGTTGGACTTTAGAAGCAATTAATTTTGGTTTACTTTTCTAGGGTATTTGTGTGGGTCTCACTGTTTACTGCTAACACTAATTGGATGTTGTAAATGTAGTGTCACCACCTACTCAGTGATGCTGAACAGCTCTGGAACAAAGCCTGGAAATACTGCTGTTCTTGGAACCACAGTCCTTGACCACTGTGCCAGATATGCAGAGGCATCAAAGAGTTAGCCCAGTTTGTTTTTGCATTTCACATTGTAGCTGGATTAAGCGAGTAGAATCTGAAAATATTAAAGCCACTCAAGCTGTGATCTGTCCTGGCTCCAGTGTAAAAATCTTTAGAAATAATCTATAGATAAGAAGATATTCTTTGTTAAAGATGGAGGAGAGACTCACATTGAGAGCAGCATTAAGCTACTGTTGGCTGTGTCCACTGTGCTGAGGCTGAGAATGACAAAGCACATCGTGCACAAGAATATGCACTTTAACAGCCAATTGCCTACAAAACACACAGTTCCTGACAGGAGGGGATGCCAGACATGTTGAGGAAGAAGCTTGACTTAGTTACCTTACAGAGCTTTTTCCTGAACATCTTTATTTGTTAAAGCATGGAAAGATACTAAGTTTTGCTTCCCATTAGGATCCAGTACTTGGCTGATTTACAGTCCTGTGGGCTAGAGTCCAGCTTGGACTGTCCTTACATCCAAACAAGGCAGGCTTCTGATGGAAATACAGATAGGTTCTTGAGTTTATTCATCAAGTAGTTATCCAAATATCCAAGGACTTCCTTGGAATATTGCAGCACTTCACTGTGGGTGCTTGTTCTTCAGCCGTCAGGTCTACAAATTGCATTTCGTGGGAAACTTTTTGCTGATATTTTGTCTCAGGGATGTTTTCTTGGGAGCATTATTAGATGTTATGATTTGTGGTGGATCTGTTAGTGCTGGGTTAACAGTGGACCTTTAAGGTCTTTTCCAGCCTGAATTGTACTATGGCTGTGTTAGGTCAGCCCAGTTCTCTCCTCTGTCTTTTCATGTTTCCAAAATGGTTATGTATATTCTTTAGTGGAATAGATTCTGTATTGATGGACACATATTATTCTATAAAAAAATGTAAATAAAGAAACCCTATCTTTCTTAGTTTCTCACAACAGATAAGAGTATGGTAATTTTAATTCAGTTTTATTCACAAATTACTGAAGAATTATTGTATTTTTCTCTCATTCACAAGAAACTAGAAGCACACAGAAAGGGTAAGAACACAATTTGACTGACTTCCTGACCTGCCATCCTGGATCTTTTGACTTGCAGCCCTGGTGCCCTGTCACTGGAGGTGACCTGAATGCATGCTGCTGTTCATCAGAGTCATGCAGGCTCAGTGGGTAGCACTTCTTGAATAATGGGTTGAGAAATGAGCCAGAGCTGGCTGCATAAACCTTGTCATATTTCATGCAGACACCTGCCAGTCTCTGCACCCTTTGCTGTTGTTTGTCATTTGTATTTTCTGTCACCCAGATAAGACATCAGCAAAAATAAATATCTGAATAGAAAAAATGATGCTCTGCAAAGATTGATGTGTTTTTTTGCTCTGCAAAGGTTTCTGTGCTTTTTCTCTCCATATATATATACTGTGTTATTCTTTCCCAAGGGCTAAAAGGAAAGAATAAAAACACAGATTAACTCTCCCTTTAAACAACCTACAAGAAAAATATCGCTTGGTACTCTTAGTCCAAATACACATAGTCAGTTTTTTAAGATAAAGGTTAAGTTTTGGTTTGAGGAGAGGTTTTAAAAATCCAGGATCTGTAACATTTATCCTGTGTCTTTTGAATAACATTTTCACTGCTTTAGCAATGGTCTTATATGTACTGGGAAAGGTGTTCAGAGAAATCAGGCTGCTCTATGAGGAGTTCATTGCTAAGAAAAAATGGTCTGGTTTTCTCAGACATCAGCTGACTGCAACCCTCTGAAGTCAGAGCTCTGTGTCTGAGCCTGTATTTATGTGGGTATCTACGTCTAGATTTTGGAATGCATTTTTAGCAGCCAAATGTGAAAGTTTAGGAAATGTAAAAATTGCTACTGGCAAGAGGTAGAGATGAAAACATCTGAGTTTCATCAGAGTTATCAGTCAGATGTAATAGAAAGACTGACCTTATTATTTCATGAAAAATCCTGTGGAAAGGGACTGCCTAGATTTTGTAGCAATGCAGACACAGAAAAGTGTGACACAGAAAAGTGTGACACAGAAAAGCCCTATCTGCAGGAAAAGGCCAAGGGTCATGGAAACGCAGCAGTTCTTCATTGCTGACTTCTCCCCAGCTATTACCTGTCCATGAAGGAATATGAAGCAGACCTAGAAGCAGGGCAGAACTGAGCTTTTCCCTCTGTCCTAATTTGTCTTTGTTGATAATTGTGATCAGTCACTGACCCAAAGCCACACTGCATCTTTCCTGAGAATTACGGAGCTGCTGCTCTGGATGTGGATATTGGATCAAATTCCTGCCAACAAGTCATTCACTGGATTTCAGCCACTGCATGTGGACTGCTGATGGCTCCCCTCATCCCAGTGTCTCAGGGAAGACCCTAACCACTGCCCAAATTCATTCTTACTCTGTTAATTACCTCATCACATCCTCCAGGGAGAGCTGAATGATCCCACAAGTACCATCATCACTCTACCCCTTTCAATGACACTGCAGCATCAGCCCTGTTTTGTCAAGCCAGCTCCTTCTAGCATTATCATGGGGATTATTATGCTGTGTATGGCTCTGAAAGTAAAGGATACTTGCCTTCCTCAGACAAAGCTTGATATGGGATGTGGCTCCTCCCTGACCATGACAATTGAATGACACTGCTGGCAAAAGAACAAATAAAGTAGCAAAATACTCTCAGTTTAAGACACAAATGCAAAAGTGGTGTGGATCATGAGATCAGTGAGGTTTTGGAACAGCTGTCTAGAAAAATAAATGAGCAATAAGTCCTTATATTAAGAGGGATTTTAGTCTTTTTATTTTTAAAAATCTGTGGTTTTCTGAACAGTCAGAGGCTCAGTCACTTCCAGCCAGATGTGCTGTGTTGGGAGATATCTCTTACCTCCCAGTCTCCACTTTTACGTGGCCATTTTCCGCATGAAAGTTTGCCTGGTGGTCCAATAAAGCTTTTTTTCATGTGCAAAAATGGCTAATTCTCCAGACAGCCAAGGCTATCATGAACCTGATCACTGTATAGTGTCATGCTGCTGCTGACTTCTTGCACAGCTTTAGCCTCCCTTGGAAGAGCTCAATTAAATAAAAATCTGCTGATGAGGTTTAACTATTATTTTGTGCTTGCATCTCAGGTACCTCTTTTAACTGGGTCAAAGTAAACCCATTACCCTCTGTATTTGGTACACAGTAGGAATATTTACCCAGCAGAAATCATAACTCTTTGAGGTTTCTAAAGGATATATCAACTCACCTAACCTTGAGGTCAGTGTCATTTCTAACTGTGAGACGAACCGTGCAACACTTCTTGTACATTTTGATAGCAGTGTTTCAGGGCCAAAAAGGATGTGCAAAACCCACCCTTGGGACTTTCCCTAAGTTCAAGACACGCACAACAGGTCTATAGGGGTGCCAGGCCATTTCTGATGTAGGACAGGCAAGGGCAATTTCTCTGAGCAGATTCAGAAGCCCTCACAGGTTCACCTCCGTCCAGACCATTCCCAATGGGCGTTGGTCTGTTTGAGCCTTGCCAGCCCAAACCTGAGAGAGGTTCTTTATAAAACATCTATTCCCATTTCAAGGTTAAGCAATCATAAGGCAGAGGCAACTTATCAAAGCTGGCCTTGCACTGGCAGTCTGTGGGAACTTGCTCATATAACAAAGTTTCCTGCTGGGAGGTGTGAAATCAAACTTTATGTAGAAAAAGGCAGATGGTTTTCTTCTTCAGGGCCTTTCCAGCTGCAAATTCTACAACCTATTTTGCAAACAATACTACCCAAACACATTCATCATTTGCAAGTTTATTCTAACATCTAACATGTGTCTTCTCTGCCTCTAATTAAACTGAATTTTTGTCTTGCTCTATCCCTAGAGGCTGCCTAGATAATCACCATCTTTTCATATTGTTCAGTAATGTCCTAATTTAGATATCTCTTTTCTATACTAAATTATTCTATTTTTCTTATTTTTTAGGTTTATATTTTCTAAATTTAAAATAATTTCTACTGCTATTTAAATGTAATTTCTTCTAGTCTTTATGGGTGTTAAAACTAAGCTGCCTAAGGTGTAATTCTCTAGATCATAGTTTCTTCCACTTTTAAAAAAAGTTGTTCTCTTTATAGTATTTTTCCTTCTCCAGTGCTCTGGGACTTGAATATTTTTTAGTAAATGCATTTTCTTTTTGTTAAAAAATCGTAGTTATTCAAGCACATACAGTTTGGCCAGTACTGTAAGAAATCAAGTGTATGTTCATTTTGTGCTTTCAGTCTGAATATATCTCACTCACTTAAACAGTCTTTAGTCTGCTCTTTCCCCTCTCCTGGTGTGGTCTTTCCTCCTCAATGTTCTTTAACTGTTTAAATAACCATCATTATTAATAATTTTGTGAAATGGGTTCTAAGCAGTTTAATTGTCTTCCTGATGGTTATTTTTCTCCCTTTCTTATTAAAGATATATAGGTGAAAATGTAGCACATTGTTTTATTTTTTTATTCATTTAGCCAACATCGGTTTCTCTTGCCACCCTTTTGCACCTTTCTCTTTGAAATTAATTTCAGCCCCTGCTTGTGGCAATCAACTATAGATGTTTATAGTTACTAGCACAGTTTTTGCTTTTTATTTCTCTTGGATTTTCTAGTTTCCAGGTATGCCTTATCCAGCCTTTATCAAGGCCTCAGTATTGCATTTTCCCACAGGACAGAATTATGTTGTGTCCTTGATATTGCTTTGTATAGGAATTAGCATTTCTGCTGAAATATTTTTCCCTTTGGGATTCTTCTCCTCAAGTACCTTGCCTCCCCATCTGACATTTGTCCTTTTGAAGCACAGTGCTAATAATCATCATCTGCTCAGATTCATTCCTTTCTCTTACAACCATGAACTCTATCAGGACAAGATCATTTTCACTCAGATTTTGTTTAAAATATCCTGGTCAAACACAGTAAATACCAATCCAACCAGGGACACTTAGAGCCTCCGAATTCTAGGACAGTGAGTGCCTCAAGGAAGAGGAAATGTGCCAAGAATAACAACAGATGTTCTGCTTACAGCTGTCAACAGTACAAAAGGAACATAAAGCAAATATGATGACTATATAGAGGAATAGCTATCCTCATTCCACTCTCAGAAGGGCTAAGAAATGCAGGACACTTGTGCTGAGGCAAAGGGGTGGCACAGTGTGTACAGCAGCAGCAGCTTTATGGGCAACACCATCACCCTTTCAGAACTGACTTCCCTGTCCTGGGTGAAAACCCAGCTCCCATGGCAAAGCCAGGCAGTTGTCCCACTGAATGGTGCTCAGTTCAGTCACCCTTTATCTTCTTCTTCCACTCCTCTTTTCTGCCCTTCAACACTCTTCTAGGAGGGGTTGCTAATTTTCCTGTTGACTATAAATGCACAGGGTGTTGGCAGCCCAGCTTGTTCCAGCTGGGGAGAGGAAGCCATAGAATGGCCAGACTGGAAGGGACCTTACAGGGTTCCAACCCCTGTCCATGTGCAGGGACACCTTTCACTAGACCAGGTTGCTCAAAATCCCATCCAACCTGGTCTTGAATGCTTCTGGGAATGGGGTATCCACAATTTATTGGAGCAGCCTGTTCTAGTGCCTCACCACCTCACAGCAAAGCATTTCTTCCATACATCTAATCTAAACCCACTGTCTTTTAGTTTGAAGCTATTTCCCCTTCCCCTGTCACTACATACTCTTGTATCCTCTCCCATCTTTCTTGGAGGGTCCCTTCAGGTACTGAAAGGCTGCAATTAGGTCATCTTCACCCAGTACTTATTTTTCCTCAGGTAAGCACTCATCTTACTGCAAGAAATTCCATTCACTTGACTAAATTGAGTCACCTCCATCAGCAACTGCAGAGACATAAGGAAAAACTACATTCAGGAAGCGTTGAAAGCAGAAAATATATAAATTTTGAATAAACAGTAACAACTGTTTTGCATCTTTCTTCTTCCTCAGATGTCTCCTTTCTAATCTTCTTCCACCCCACCACCATACCTTACTTGTTGCTCACAGAATTGTTTCATAGCTGCAGGTAGCAGGGCAATTCTTTGGTAGCACAGCATGAATTCTCTCCTATTCCAGTTTTAGTTAAATTGTGTGGTACCTGAGTACAGCCAACACCATTGAAAAACTATGCTGGTACCCCAGGAAGTTATATAGAGATAAAAAGTAGGAGGTAAAAAAATTTAGATCTTGGATAGGTTTTTTTTCTGGTTTCTTTTATAAATTTAAAATGTCACTTCTCCAGCACTGGCAATAGGACAAGGTACAGATGATCAGAAAGTCAAAGAAAACTGCTGAAAACCTGTGAACTTCCTACCTGGTGAGGGCTGGCTGGCAAAGTCATGAGGTCCATAGCACCAAGGCAGACTCTTCCCAGCTTTCCACCAGTCTGAAGTGCCTGAAAGCCTTGCATTCATCTCTATTTTGTTTTAATGGCAATTGATATTGGATAATTTTACATTCTTAATGCAGCTACAAAAGCCTATAATTTAGGGGTTTTAGATATTTTCTAGAAAGAAAGCAGGTAAATGGAAACTTGCCATACATTGTCAAGGCAGGGAGGAATCCACACATATTGCCCCAGGTTTTCTTTTTATAGCTGTGTAAGATAAGCAGACTGTCCCAGTGAAACCTCCACTGCCACAGTGTTTTTCATCATGAATGCAACCCAGGTGTTTTTATTTGGTTGAATAAATAATTTGTATAAGCTTGTATGTGTGTTTGCCTAAGATGTGTTTACTGAAGTGGTTGCTGCTGCTATTTGTCCTGCTAAATATATTTTATGTTTTGGCATAAGAAATTATTTTATGCACACAACAGTCTCCAGCTTCAAACCTCTTTGAATCAGCATCCTGACATTTAGAAGAAGAATAAGGATGTCTGTGAGTACAGCATTGTCATAGACCTTAGGGAAAGTTGAAAATATTTAAAAGGAAGATGAACAGCTGCTTTAAACTGGAAAGGTGGAAATTAGTTCTTTTTTATGTGATTACCTTTACACAGTAATGTCTGTGCGTCTGCATTTTCTCTGCACTAGACTATAGATCTTAACACTCAGTGTTAGATTCCAGCTGAGTCTTGGGCATTGCTTACGATTTTGATATACAGAAAAATTTTCATACCGCAGAGATATGTATGCATGAAGGAAAATAACTTGCAATGGTTAAGTGAACAATTAAAAAAAAAAAAAAAAGAAAGAAAAGAAAGGAAGTGTTCAAAATGCCCGTACTGAATATTTACCTTTAAACAGTAACCACAAAGCAGAGCAGAAAGAAACATGTCACTACAGTAAACTCTTTCCTGGCTATTGTAGCTGCATAAACTGTAGTTTTGTCCAGATGACAAGATGAAGACCTTACTGGTTTATAGATGGATAAAGTGTGACTCAACAGCAAAAAAAATTAGTAAATTTTGTCAAGTTTCAGAATCAAAATAGTGAATTTTAAAATGAGGTGTCTGTCTGCATCTCACTGAACCTTGAAGAGATCTGGGCTCCTAAAGGTCATCTTCTCAATGCTGCCTACAGCAGGATCCTGTCTCTCAAAGCAAATCTGTATTGGTGGCCTTTCCAGAAGGACCTTGAGGGCAGAGGTCCTCAGAGGCTGCTCTGTTCCCCCCTCCAGCTTGTAGGCCATAGTGTGAAGGGCTAAATTACCAAATTCCTTGCTTTTCCTCCTTCTCCAATGTCTTTCATGTGAATGTTTTTTTGTTTTCACATTCTCTTCTGAGTACTTTTGCTGTAGTTTTACAAATGCAAATTTTTGGGAGTGGTAGTTGACACCTGAAAGTATATTTTCCTTGATCCTTGGGGGGAAATAAGCAAATAATGTTATATTTTAACTGTCTACATCAATTTGTGCAAAGCACAGATAACAAGGTTGTTTATATAGGTTTGGCAGGACAAAGGATTCCTATTTTTGAAGCATGGGAGAGATGGGAAAACCTGCTATTTCCTTCATTTTATGAGCTATGTACCAGTAACATGTCATCTGCCACTTCCTCCCCACCACTGAGCAAAGAACAAAGAACTGAATTTAAGCCTTCAAGGCCTAAAGAGTTGATCCAGAGTGCCTCATTCCTGCAGGTTATGGCTGAGCTCTGGTCCCAGGAGACTGACTCAGTCATGTCAAGGGAGGGAAAAGACAACCCAGAAAGCAACTATTATTACTGTGTGTCAAAGAAATGAAAAGCCTGGCACATTGGTGTATGTAAAGGAGAATGTCAGATGACATACCCTGTCTTCAGCACAGGCCCCTCACTCACTCACTCATGTGACAGCCTGTGAGAGGAGAAAGATTTCATCAGAGATATGAACTCAGCCCACAGAAACAGCAGGCTTGAGACCATATGTCAAAAAGTTTCTTTACTTGACAAGCAGCAGAGTCCAGACTCCACATTCAAGATTGATTTTGGTCTTCTCATGCCTAGGTGATTATTGCAGTAACTTGCATGCATCAGCAGTTTAATGAGTCCTGGAAACTGCTTTTGTTTAAAAGACATTACTTGATTATTCATTTTGTAAGCCCCTTGGAGTGGATTGCCCTTTTCTCCTCCCAACTCCACACACAAAGGAAAGGAAATTTTCCTCCTTTTTTTTTTAAATAGCAGAATAAACACTGAGGAACTCACCCACTTAAATATTACAACAAATCCGCCATTTTCCACAATTAAATTGCAAGTTTTCCTCAGTCTGCAGAATTCTTGAATATACCAGAGCAAAGTTGAGAAGTTAAACTAATGACTTATCCAACAAACTTCACCTTGACAGAAACAGCTACTGTAGGGTCTTTTTACTTCATGAGGAGGTAGTGCAGGTAGTCATGGTTTGCCTGTTCTTCAGTGTATTGTTTTGGTCAGGATGTTGTAGACTCTTCTGGCACTCCCATAGTCCTCTGTGCAACATTTTCAGCTGCTGAGAGAGTCCTCATACCCTTGAGACAGCTTCTTCTTCCTCCCTCCTCATTTTTTCCCGATTGCCACAGCCTAACCCAACCTCTGTGTTTGCACAGGGCTTTTAACTACCAGCCTGAGGTGAGCTGGAAGCAGCAAAGGAAGGGAGTAGATCAGGAAGCCACAAAGCCAATTTCCCATTAACCAAATGAACAGGGTCCTGTAACTTTTCTTTGAGGTGAGGAAAACTCAGAAATGAAAGCCTCTCATAGCTTTCTGTAGGTCACTCATGAATTCACAGCTTACTGCACCTTTCAGACTGTCTAATATTGATTTTTGCTGTTGATATCCACTTGTTCCATTAATATCTCAACAGACAGGCTTAATTTTTATAAATTAATTGTCCTATGTAAAGTCAGAGGTCAATTTCCATCAATATTGCTCTAAACAATGTGATAGTGTTGTTTTTCAGGAAAAGGAAACTAATAGCAGCATTCCCTTGCTTAAAATAAAATACATCCATTTTAGCTTGGAATTCATGCAGAATTTCAGAGTTGAATATATTTCATATGCAAATCACATTTTTCTTAAGAAAGCATTTTTTTCTGGACCTTACAATAGAGTTGTACTTCTATTTTTTGCAGGAACCAAGAAAATAACAGAACAAACACATCAGTCCTCAAGTTAATTTTTGTCATGTTTGTGATTTTGCAGGTAAAACAACAAGATTTTAGTGGGAAATTGATGCCAAATGTCAAAATCTAAATAGGATTTGTTTTCCAGGATGGACACAAAGGAGCTCTGTGAACTCCTAGGCAGATGAAAAGTTTCTGGGCAGTTCCATGTCAGATAATGTGTATATACACATATATATGATTCATCCTCATTTCCTAGAAAGATGAAATGACTTAGTAAATCCACAATGCTGGATGAAAGGTTAAACTTTTCATTATCATGCCTCATGTACAATTATATACAGCTTCATGGACAATTATCACCATTAAAAGAAAGTAATTTTAAGAAAATCTACATAAAATAACTTGTTCTCTGACTATTCTTCACTAGAAGCTCTGTAACACCTTCTGTGAAGAACAGGTCACTTTATTCTCTCATCCTAAATAAGACTGGCTAGAAACTAATCCAAAATGTCTTTCCTAGTGTCTCCTCCACGTCAGAAATATTTAACTGTGGGTTATACATCCTCTGGAGTTTAGCAATTCATTCATTATAGAAACAACTCCAGGCTCTTGCATCTCTGAAAGCAAAAACTAATTTCTCTCTGTCAATACAGGCACAAACTCCAGATTTTACTCTTTGGCTTTTGCACCTGGTGACAAATTCAGACTAAGAAGTTCTTGGCTCTTCTCTACTATGGGGGCTCTCAATTCTTCACAGGTGTTTTGTTCCTGTTGCCACACCACATGCTCCCTTCATCTCCACTGCTGCTTGGTGCTGGAAACCAAGTTAGGAATTAGAACTAATTTTTTTAAAAAATAAATAATATTATGTACTTAACCCAGATCAATCCCCAGTCTGTTTCTCAGAAGACCCCTGGCAAAAATAAAAAAGAAAAAAAAGGGCAGAATTATTATGGCCATATCCTACAACAGAAGGGCAGGAATGAGGTGCTATCATGGATATAAATCTTGAAAGTTGCCGAGAAACTGAGTGCCTGAGTGTTGGGTTGTCCCTGGCAGAAGATGGAAGGACACCTCAGGGAATGAAGATACAAGAAAATAATATTTTTAAAAGCAGGTTCCCAAATTAATGAACTGGATTTGTTAAATGCTATAATTTCTTCATCTTTAATGAATTCTGGGAACTATTACTGACACCTGGCTTGTTAAAAGAATGCAGTTACTATACAGGAAGACATACAGGTCAAAGTGCAGTATTCTGAAAGTCATAGCATGATGCCATTCGTATCCCAGGGGCTGCAAATTATGGCTTAATTTCCATGGTAATCTTTGCTGTCAAATTTACTCACAGTTTTCACAAAAGGGAAAATTCTTCCTCCCATCCCTTGGGTACAAGGATGATCATCCACTGTATAACAAGGTTCGGCGTTTCATAATAGTTTCACTACGTAAATTGACTTTACCTTGTCATCTGCTCAGCTGTAAATGTTCAGGAAATGTAGTAGGAGATGTCTTGAGTTTGATTCAGGAGGCATAGAAAAAAGTGATGACAGATGTACTCACTGTAGGGAGGGGAAAAAAACTACGGAGAGAGGGAGGGAAATCAGACCTCACAAGTATTACAGAAATGTTCAGCACATGCAGTGGACTAAGCAGGAGAATGCTCCAAGAACAGCCTTGTGTGAGTCATTATATTTAACCAGGGGAGTGATCAGTATATCTGCAAGGCTTTTCTGTGCCTCCAATATGTGCTACTTGTGATTAGATCCAGCGTCACTGAAATGGAGAGTGACTGGGTTCTTGTTCTCTTCCTTCTTACATCAAAGCACACCAGGAGCTGAGGCAGTCACAGATGTGTAAGGGTATTAGCTCTAATTCCCAGGATTTCATATGATCAGTCTGCTATTGAACCATTAGAGCAAAATAGATTATTTTCAAGTTTTGTCCCCAGGATTATTTCCTCAGCTGCCCTCCTATCTCTCAAAGAAGTAGCAGTACCCAGCATAGATTCAAGCAGTAAAGGATAGGTTTAAGAAGCCACTAATGCTCTCTGCAGAGATCACTGTCTGGATGGATATAGGAAATCCATTGTTTTTTTTTGCTAGCTGCAGTCAGTAAGTTTTCACACTGAAGATGAATCATTAGGAGCAACAGATAGGCATAGTAAAACTGGAGGTTGTTAGTCTGCTGATGAGCAGGAGTCAAAGGCTAATAACTTTCTCCATGCTGGGAAGCACTTCGTCCAGCAGGCCTAGCTTGAGCTCTGCCTGCAGGCATTGTTTTCTTTCAACACCTATGAGTGCTCCTGTTTCTCCTGTTCCACTTCACCTTTGTTGGGTGTCTCAAGTCACACAGCTGCCATGAAGAATATTTGTAAACAACCTCCTGAAGGCTCTGAAAAAACACCCAGGTAATGCTCTCATAAAGAGGGAGAGAGTGACCAAGAGCAAGACCAAGAGCACTGACGGGAGAGAGGATTTGCCATGATCTGCAAGGCAGGGAACAACTGCAAGACAGTGAGGTGCACAGCAGGATGTGGGTGTCTGGAGCTCAGGCACAGTGGGGCTGGCCCTGAGATCAAGGAGGAATGTCCATCCCCTTCCAAATGGGCTGTAGGAGTCTGCAAAGAGCCCTTGGGGAGCCCATGCTCTGCAGGCAAAGGTATCTCATCCAGGGAAGGGCCCACATTCCCTGAGAGCCCAGCCTCTGGGTGACATCACTGAGCACCATGGGCAGCAGTTCTGGTGTCACACCCTGCTGTGCCCAGAGGATTAATGCAGCCCTAGAGCATTTTCATGCGGAGTGACTCTCAGGGTTCCAGCTGATCTGCTGCTCACTTGGCAGAGCCAAGAACACCCTTTTGCCAGGGCCAGACCTGGCACCCCTTGTGGAGGAGGTGCTGATTGAGCCATGAGAGAGCTTCTCAATAGAGAGGGAACCCACATCTCATCCCCTTTTCTGCCCAAGGGGGACCTAAACTCCACTTTTATTAAGAAATATGAGAAAATGTTTCAGTCTATAGAGAAGAGTGAAATATCAGATTTAACTCTTCTGCCTGAGCTTTTTTTTTGCAACTTCAGGTCACATTCTCAGGAACCTCAACCTCGTGGAGCATCCCAGAGCTCTTCGTGGCACTGTGGGGACTGCTGGACATACATCACTTTCATCTCAGCAGCTCCTCTGCAGATGCCAAAGCAACAGACAAAATATTCTTCTTGCACTTAGATTTATTCAACATCTGCACATACAGAGATCTATCTCATCTGTTTCAGTTATCCACACGGCTATAAAGGGAATTACAAAGTCTCTGGTTTTGGCCTAGGATTACTAGGCGTGGAAATTGGCCTAGGATTTGGCCTAGGATTACTAGGATTGACTCATCCATAGCTGGGGTATGTCAGAAGAAAAATTCTTTGAGGAAAGAGAGATATTTGTGACTGGTTCAATCGGAATTTTCCATCAGCAAATTTCCATCCCTTCCAGTGTGAGCCCTGAGGATGTATTTCAGATGCATTCTTGATACAAAGAATATCCTACTTCTGGGGACAGCAGTTTTATCCTCCAGGACACAGGGAAATTTCTGAGATGGACTCATTATTTCGCTCCTGGTATCAGAGAGACACCAGTGCCTTTTTTCTCTCAATTCATGAAATGCAGATACAGAGATGTGAGGTACAAACCCATGAAAAATGGCCACCAGTATTGCTTTGGAGTCACAAATCTGATAAAAAGGTTCTCTTTTTTCCAAAGAAATTTCCCTGAAGCACAATTTATTCTCAGTTTTAATAACTTGGAAGTATTGTGATATTAGCCTTGCTTTGTTATAAAAGCACTGAAACACTAAACAACACTATAGAAGATTAGAGATTCTTTTTATAAGAAGAATATCTATGCTAGTTCTCTGAATAATATCTAGGAAGTTATTTTTTAAACGACCTTGTGGATCTTTCAGCTCTTTTTACATTGTGTTATAGAGCTGAAACTTATTTCTAGAATTCAAAAAGGCAAGAAAAATCCCTCATTTTCCTATAAAAGCAGACATTTTCTCAACCATTACCAGTAACTAGGTGTTAATAGAAACATGTGAATATATATACAAACATAGATAATATACATTTTAAAACAGAAAATTATTTGAAATAGACAGCCAAGGTTGCTGGCACTGTCCACAATAAATAGAAATTTAAAGCAAGGATGATGCTGACACTTCTGTATCAGCAGCCTTAGAAAGAGCGCAGTGGCAAAGCATTATGAAGGAATCTCCTCACATGGGCATGATACATGAAAAATGCAAAGCACAGAAAGGAAAGAGTTAAATGCACAGAGTCTGTGTTTGAATCCTTCTCTTGTATTAATCATGAAAAAACAGAATAATCAGAGAACTATTATTATAAAATCTTTGCTGACACAAATGACCACTTAGTAATGTGTTACTGCAGGACATACAGAATTCTTTGCCAAATCAAGTGAACAGAGAGTCAAAAGTTTCCAGTTTTTTGCTCTAATAAAAATTCTAAACTTGATACTGGGCACAACCCTCAAAATGGGTTAAAAGCCTGGGCCTCTTGCATGTTCTATCCCCTGAGATTTGTCTAGACAAGCCAACCACTTCCTTTTCTCAAGGATATTCACACCACAACAGGAAAAGCCACAAGGTCTTGTTCATCTCCTCTTATGTAAAATCCTGCAGCAGAAGAGGGGCTGGGGTGGGGGAAAGAGCCCCTGAAATTTTTCCCACCAGTAGCTGAATACCAATGCTGGAGCTTCCCTCTGTAAACCCAGCTATGGAGGCCTACCCTGTGCATGGCAATTGGGCATTCCCACCATTCCAGCTCTCCATCAGCCACAGCCCTTTCAAGATGCTGTGTCCAAAAGATCCCATGAGTGAACATCAAACCAACATTTTCTATAGCATAGGCCCCAGAGAAATCTTAATAAAGCCACAAGTTTTTTTATGGTTTCATCTATAAGAGGCAAAAAATTGATTTATGGCTCCTGTCATCTTTCTCACTTTCCAGCTCCTCTTTCCCTTATATGCAATTTGCTATCTGTTCCTTTAGGTGAAGAGATGGGGCCTCACTGCCTCTTTTCCTATGCCCTGTTAAGATAAAGGCTTCTTTTAGTATTCAAGAGATTAATATCCATTGCTTGGAGTGCTGCTACTACCCTCTACTACCTATATCACTTTAGTCAATGGGGACCAGTACAGAAGTTTCATAGGCGGATAAATCATAAAAGGTGCCAAGTACATCATGTAGCAAGGGTTGAGTGTGGTAGTGAATAAGCAAGTAGTGTTTACAGTGAAAAGTGGTGTCATGAAACAGCATTTCTGTTATGAGTGTTGTTAAGAGTGTTTCTGCACTCATTGCCTCTCACAGAAAAACCTTTTTCCTCCCTGGGACACAAGAAAATCCCATTTCACACTCAGTGCCTCTCTAAAGGCTCTCAGCACTGCAGACATCAAGGTGAAGCCTCTCCATGGCTGCAGCACCTCCTCTGAGGCTGCAGAGCCTGATGCTGCTCCAGCTGCTCCTCTGCCTCTTCTCAGCTGTAGCATCCCCCATACTCTTAAAAATCACTGATGCAGGAAAGGTGCTGGGCCTCATACATTACCTGGAGCCTGCTGGGGCACACAGATGTAACTGAGATCATAACTGAGCTTGGGGATTCCTATTGACCAGGAAATGTCTCTAAATGGGGAAAATACAGAACAGCAAAGCCTCAGGTAACCTGCTAAAATAATCCAAACAGGAAGCAAAAGTCAGCACCTTCATTGGCATGGCCCAAACAGGACGGGTCAGCCTTCAGAGAGATTTCTACTTATGCACTGGTCTCTAGGAAGTACATGGTCTGCACCTTGGACTAACTTAAGTGCAGCCTCTGCAGACTTAAGGTGTCAACTCTTGATCTGCTTGGAGCTTCCTGGGCACTTTCAGAGCTGGTGCTCTGCTTCTGTTGCCTTCCTCTGCCACACTGACTCTTAACAGAGTGCTAAATAATTTACATGTAATTAAAATTAAATCAATAAGGAAACCCAAGGGTTAAAATCCATGACTGACCAATTCAGCTTTGTGATGGTACTTTAGGCATATGACATTACAAAATTCTATTATTACTTAGCTTAATTAATAAAGAATTTAACATGCCAGTAAAATAATTGGTAAAAAATTTCAAATAAATGAGCTCCCCAACCCTGAACATGTGTGGGGCTGAAGTTATCTGGCTCACCATACAGGTGGTTTTGCTGTTCATTCTGATCAACTTCTGTGCCCGTGCCAAGACCGAATTGTTAATTATTCTGCACAGCCCTTTGTAAACAGATTTAAAGGCCAGAGAGAGTTCAAAGGCAGTTGAGGTGTTTCATGAATAAGTACAGCTCGGAGCATGTCATAGACCTCAGGACAACATCTCTTATGAGTCTCTCCTTCCAAAATATGAATTATTGCAGAGTAGACTACTGCAGCTTCCACAAAGGTAAATGTGATTGCAAAACCAGCTTTTTGAGAACAACAGGTCCTGCACAGGTCTTTGGAGCTTGTCCCTTTTCTGATCACTGTAATTAATAGCCAGTTTTGAGACTGACCATAGCTTTTGGTATCAGTGGAGAAAAGGATTTCTACCAGTTTTTGGGCAGCTTCTCCAGGGGCAGTGAGCTGAGTAAATACCAGCACTTGATGTCTACCTTGGAGTGACAGGTGAGAGGAATGGACACTTGCAGATGAACATGGTTTTTGGATTCACAGATAGGGTTGAACAGGTGTAATTTGTTGCCTTCTCTTCTGTAGCTGTGTATAATCAGATGCATGGAGAGAATAAAAATTATATTTTCTTCTATTAATTAAAAATGAGAAACAGCAGTTTCTTGAGTTGCAGAGAAAAAAAGTGAATTGTTATTAAAACTAAGACCACTGTTTGTCATGCTAACACAATAGTACTTTGCTGGTTCCTTTTAGACATCCTTGCAAACAGTGAAAATTTCCCCCCTTACAGGATTATAACCTCACTGAAAGCCAAGGAGGCAGCAAGAACTGATGAACCTCTAAGCAGAAAATAGGATGCTTTCATGAAAGAGGTCAGAGAAAAAAATAGCTTCCAAGTCAGGAGGTGTTAAGTGTTGGTCTGCCAAGGTTTACAACTGAGCACATGGGCACTGCCAGCTCCGAGCTGGAATTACTCTCCATGGGTGAGGATGAGAGACTGCAGAGTCCAAAGGTGTGTCAGAAGAGGCAGCCTGGGCCCACTCTTACCCCATCAGTGCTTCTGGTGATAATGCACCAGAGCCAAGCAGAGAACATCACTTACCAATGGGCAAAACAGGCTGCAGGGCAGGCAGAGCTTGGGCTGGACAGGCAGAGCTCCAAATGTCCCAGCACTCAGCACCCCCACATCTGGCAGTGCCTCAGAGAGGGCAAAGGAAAGGTTGTCTCCTGCCCTACTCAACACCAGACCAAGGGACCATTCAAGAGAAGGGGAATATATAAAATCCACACATATGGAAATGGGCTTAATGCTTTTTGAACCACTGGCACTCACTGTTGCAAAGTATTAATAAATGCAGGAACTAAATACAATCCAAACTGGACTTGAAATTCTAGAAGCCATTGGATTTTTGGCTGCATTAAACTTTAAAAACTTTGGAAACGTGGTAAATACTATGCTCTTTCTCTGAGCAGGTGAAAGTAGGAGAGAGTAGAGGAGTTGGGAAAAAATACACAGGCAGATGATTTAGTAATTATTTACATGAGTGTTTCTGTACTTCCCCTCAGAAAGCAACTAGTCCTCTCCAGAAACAAGGTAGGAAAACACACTGAATACTAAATTGTTCCAGTAGGTCAATTTTCTTGCTCCTAAGAATCCTCCAAAATTGAACCCAGCTACAACTTTTCCCTCAAATCGTCTGTTTTCTGCTTTGGTTTTCAATGCCTAAAATTGCACTGAAACGTAGACTGTAAAAATAGTGTTCTGGTGGCTGTATCACCACCAGGTTTTTTATATCAGGATAAAATCATTTAAAATCAAAGTGCTTGTTCCCTGCATAATAACCTTTTTTTGAGTGGGCTTTCCCCCTGCTTTTTTTTTTTGTTTATTCACTCATTTGTTGCTTTGTAGTTGTTTGTTTTTAAAGCCTTCTAGTTCTTTATTTTTTGTGCTCCACCTACAGCAATAAAAATTCTTATGGTGAGTTTTGACTTCAGATGTATTTTATAAATTCATTGCTCTCATGGGCTTTTGAACAGCTCCAGTCTGGTTCTGAGCAGACTCCCAGAAGCAGTCTGCCCTAAACATCAAGAAGTAGCAAGCACCTCTAGTTACCATTGATTTTCACTGACCACTTCTTGCATGACAGTGATTTTCTTTTCTCTGTGAATCTAAAATCTCCATTATCTGATTTAATCTTAATTGTATGAACTAGAACATCCATATTATATGAGTGGAATTCTGGCTGTTACTATGTGTGTGCATAGCCATAATCACTTTGAGGTATTGTGGTTATTTGTTTCCAAATGTCTCCTTAGATTAGCAGTATAAAACAACAACTGCCATTTGATGTAATTTTGAACAATGCTATTTGGAGAGGCCAAATAGCCAGTCATCAAAGCAGACCAAGGTCAGAAGGTTGCATTTTATTAGTATCATAACAAGTCTACCACAAGACATCATCAGCACATAGTGAGATAAGAAAATGAAATGCTGGGTTTTTACTCTAGATAACAATATTAAAATAACAACAATTGTAATACTAATAATACATGGCTGTATATGTTATTTCACTCTATTGTTCTCAAAGTACTCCTACAAAGACAGGTGAGATGATTCAACTCCAGTAAAAGGTAGAGAGAAGGAAATGCATAACTGGCAACCAAATACCTTCTTTTCCCTGCCCACTGAGGGTTACACGGTGTCTTTCTCTCACTGTACTTGGCTATCTGCTGTTTTTGTTTCTCCAGTTCCACAATACCTGTAACATGAAAAAAAATTTAAAAAAGGTCATAGGGATGCTAGAAAAAATTTGCAGCTACTTTAACCCCAAAGTCATGGGAGGAAATGCCTTGCAACAGAGCTGAGCCGTATTAGGAATTTTCCAGTTGCAGTGTGGAGAGCACTAGAGCTAACTGATGATAGATATGTGTATTATAAGCAAAGATAGAACCAGTGCAGGTGGCATTTGGGCTACCTCCTCCTGTTGGGGTTAATGGCTGGTTTGTGTTTCACACTCTGGTCTCTGCTCAGCACCTCGCTGACACTGCTGAGGACACAAATGCGGGGCAAGCTGGTGGAAATAAGTGGAAATAACTTTTTTTTTTTTCTCCTCTGATAGTAAGTTCAAGAGAGTTTGACAGCTTCAGAGACATGAAAATAGGTGCAAGGAGAGGCCATACTTTGGACAAAATTCTTCATACACTAGTTTAAAAGGGGCATACATGTGCCATGCTTCTGTTTGGTCAAAGCAATAATGTCCTGATGTGAGCTGCAGGCTCTGGGGCAGGCAGATCCTCCTCATGCCCCAGCACAGCTGAGGGAAGCTGGTCACACTGGTGGGATACAGCATGGGTTGGACACCAGCCCTGCAGTGTCAGAACTAAAATCAACCAAAAATATGACATTTCTGTCCACCTCTTTCCGAGGAGCCACAGACACCAGGCAGTCCTGGTACGGATTTAATATCTGGAGAAAGAGTTGCAGCAGCATTTATTATTATTGGTGTTACAGCAGCACCTAGAGACCCATCCTGGGACTGGGATTCCTTCTTCCTGGCAATAGGCAAAGAGGGGCTGAAGGAGGGACCCTGCAAGGAAGAGGTTACAGCCCAGATGGAACAGACAGACAAAAGCTGGAGGGGAAGTAGCTGAGGGGCAGAACTTTGCCAGCAGACAGCCTGGACTACACTTGGGTTTGTTATCACCTAAGCACAAGGGCACCCACAACCTCCTGGTGAGCTGGCTGCTTTGACATACAGTGTTTTAGCCTGAAGTTTAATATACAGGATTATCTTTGGGCTTGACTTGCCAGGAAAGACATTGTTAGAAACTGAACAGTATAAGTTGTTTAATGTCTGTGCACCAAAACAAGAAGTTTCCAGTTCATTGAGATAATTCTGACATCGAAAGAGCTGTGAATGAGGCTCTATGGAAAATAAATATTAAGGTATCAGTGTTTATCAGAATCAGCTGGCCTTTTGGAGTGTTGTTACAGTGAGCTGGAAATCAGACATTCTGGGCTCTGTCCAAGCTGCTGTAACAATTGATCACTTTTTCTGCCCGTTGTCTGAAATAAACAAATATTACCATAATACTTAATTTTTGTCTAATTCAGGAAATGGATAGGAAACCACAACAATGCTCAATTTGTAATACTGTGGTATTTTAATTAATGATAAAGACCATATTTTGCTTAATGTGTTTCTATTTTAGGATCCTAAAGTCTCAAGTCTGGAAAGCTAAACACAAAATTAGAAGCATAATTAGAGATATCCATGACTTATTTCTTTCTGATCTTTCAATACAGTCTTGAAAATTTTGTATTCCACCACTAGAAATAAAGCTTTCTATGTGTCTATAGAAAAGAGAAAAAGAGATCTTGGCATAGTGTCTATTAATTTTCATCAGAAAGAATATTTTCCAAAGTATGACTTTATATGAGTTGAGAACCTAGTGGGGCCTAATGCAAAGTGAATATTTCCTGTATCTTGCAGACAATGCTTTCAGGAATCACCATCGCTAGAGAAAATTGTTTTAAAAAATATTTGTAAAATATTTTCAAAATATTTTCCTCTTTTACTTGCAGTTAATGCTGCCTTAAGGAAAGTGTTTAATACTCTTTAATGCCTGTGTAAAGGTAAGAATGATACACAGCAAAACATAAACTTTGCTAGAAATAAATAAAGCCAATGGTGCTTCTGTGTTTATTTTCCTGTGACTTCCTCAAAGTAGTGTAAAATTAGATAAATATGTAGAGTTTTCTCTGATGCTGAGGAGTGAAGGACATCCTCTGCTCTGGGAGAGGGGGTCTTCAACACTCAGCCACTTTGGTACAGTCCCTTCAAATAGCTACATTAACACAAATTCTCAAAATCTGTTTCCCAGGTTTTGTTTATTTTATTGGGAGAGGGAAAAAAAAGACATTTTGTAATTTTCCATTTCCTATATACTAAGTTTCCAGTCCTCAACATGGAGCATCACCCTGAAAGCACTCCGGAATAAGATAGCTGTATCATTTTACCACACAAACTGTTCCCCAATCAAGCAGCATTCTCAGGATATCCCAGTTAAGCTATACTTAATTCTTAAATCCCTGAGAAAAGTCCTCTGCAAAGAAATAGGCTCAACTACTCCACAAACTGGTTTTTAGAGAGTATATCCCTCTTCTGAGCACTCTTCCTTCTGAGCAGCACGGGCTGGCTCTAGAAAAATACGAGCCTTCCAGGGCCAAAGAAGAGGTGTTTGGAAGTTTTGCAGGGCTTTTTTGCCTGTGCCACTGTTCCTCGTGCTGGACAGAGCTGTGGGCTGGAAGAGCCAGCTGCCCCCAGCAGGTGTGAGCACAGACAGGTGGCTCCGAGGGCACAGCACCCGCCCGGCCCTCAGCCACCTCCTCTGGCCCTCCTCGGCCTGGCTTCGCTGCTCCCCACCCCTCTGGAGGCTTGGCTGGTGATGGTTTGGGTATGGCTCCAACAACAGCTCCCAGAGGAGGCTCAGACAACTGTGGTTTGCAGGATTTGGTGTGGAATGCTGCAATGCAAGAGATGATGTGTTCCCTGCCCTGGTGCCTCAACATGTGAGCGCCTCATCCTGTGACGTTCTTTGGCCAGAACATGGCTTTTGGTCTCTTTTTCGCTGCATAGACTTCAAGTGTTGGCCTTTGTTTTCTTCTTGGCTGTTAACTGTTGTATGTCACACATTTATAGAGGTTGGAAGAGCTGGCTAAGGCACCCTTCAGCATCTCTTCCCACGGCAGCGGGAAGGCAGGGGAGGCAGCGCACCCGCGTTTCCCCTGCGCTGCTGGGAGCTGTGCAGGAATCTGCAGGATCAGTCTGCAGTGGGCAATGAGCACGAGCTCTTAGGTATGGAGACCACAGCCCTCTCTGCCTTGGCACACTGAGCTCACATTCCCTGGGAGGATTCCTCTGAGGCCTCACTGTGTGCAATGTGCAGATCATCATCCTGTTCATGTTAAACGTCATTTTTAATCAACTCAATGTGGAGACTTCCATTAAATTCAAGATCCAAGTTCAGCTTCATAAGTGGCCACAATTCTTTCAGTCAATGTGATTTAGCCATAGAGTCACACACTCAGTCTGACTTTAAATATGGTGATGCAGTTTAAGTTAATTTTTTTTTTTCACAAATTTAATAAACGCGAGGTTATTCTTTATTATTTGCTTTAAATTTGCTTGCTCTTCCTCTTTCAATTGTCTTAGTTGTTTTTCTATTATTTAAATTGCCAGCGTTTCCTGGATGATTGATACCCTAAGGAAGGGAGGGAAGATTTATGGGGTCTAGATGAGAATGTGGAAGACACAACAGAAAGAGAGGGGGAGCTGGCTGCAGGTGAGCTCTCTGTACTGTAGGAAAATGATTGGCTCCCACCAAGAACTGAGCAAAATGAAATATAGCAGATTAGGCACAGAAAAAAATACAAACTCTTTGGAGAATCCAGAATAAGGACAGGAAGGTTGGTTAGAAGTTAAAAGTGTCTGGAGTTAAAAGTGTCTTCCAAAAATTTTGGGATGTTTATGACACAACTGATACCAGGTGAGACCCCTGCAAGGAGATGGCAAAGAAAACATTAGAACAGAATGTAGGAACAAAATCAAAAATAATGGAAAGAGAACAGTTTGATAAAGATTGCAGGAAAGCAGCTGAGACTGGCACTTAGCAATGTTGTAGTCTTCAGATTCAGAATTGAACTCTGAATGAGAAACTCTCTAAAGCCAGAGAGAAACTCATGAGGCCAGCAGTACAAGGGGAAAGGCAATATTTCCATGGCTTCAGGAAAAAGATGAATTAGGTTAGGAAGATTAGTAAAATAAACACATTTTATAAGGGTATCGATGCATGGAAGAGAGGATATTAACCATGTCTATGTCTGATAAAGAACAGGTAAGGAATCCTTTTCATTATAGAAAACTCAGTTACAGAAGAGAAAGGAAAAGTACTTTTATGTGTCCACTACAGGGAGATGTTTAATAGAGAATAAAAAGCTGTCTCCCAGACACATGAGCTATTTGTGGAAGGATTAAATTTTGAAGTGATTCAAGAGGCAATCAGGAGCTCACGAACAACAAAACACCAGGTGCTGATAATGTTGCCACTGAATTATCAGATGTGGGAAAGAATATGGCAATTCTTTTCCATGATTTAGAGAGGTTTTAAAAAGAATTCCAAGACAACGAAAGCAGGTAATGAGATTGCTGTAGGGAAAAAATAAAAGGAAAAAAAATAGAAAGAAAAACTCCCTCATCTTATTGTTCTTTATGGCCAATAGTATCCTCTTGTTGGTGTTTTTTATCATCATATCCCTTTCAGTGAGACCATATATTAAATATATGTTCTGGAAAAGCATATCTTTTATGAATTAGCTGTTTTTATTTTGCTATTACCGGAGACAAAAAAATGTTAAGATTATTCTAATGCTGTATTTTTTATATATGAGCTAAAATGGAAGTGTGCTGAAAACTTGGTGCATTTATCAGAATGGTGTAATTGTGAGTCTGGAGGGCGAGATTAAAGTACAAAATGTGGAATTGCATCTGTCCCATTTTGGAGACTTAGGACAATATACTAACACTGCTGCTGGAAGGAGGACTACAGTTACAGCACAACTCCAAAAATACCCAGATTTTGCAAGCATAGGTGCTGCTTTGGCAGTCCTGTGAAGGCAAAGCAAAGAATTGAAGAACATTAGGAGAAAACTGAGACCAAAGTGCAATGGAGACAGTTGCATTTTGCTCAATTAAACAGGCCAGGGAGAAATATGCCTTTAACAGGAAAGAAAGTGCAAAATTTGTGAGACACACAAAGAATCCCTAGTCTTTAATATTATGATTTTATGAGCTATGATTTTATGATAGTTTTTTTTAAATTTAAACAATGATATAACTTTAAATCATGACATTCACTAGACAGAATTATAGATTTTAAGTATCTGCAAAAAGATTTCTTCTGATAGAATTTCATTTAACCATATGTTGTGGTTTTAAGACCAGTTGAAAAATAAGCACCACACAGCCACTCACTGTCTCTCTCTCTCACCCTGGTGGCCTGGGGAGGAGAATTAAAGCAAAACTTGTATATTGAGATAAGAACAATATAATAATTGAAAATAAAATAAAACAAAATACAGTAATAATGATGATTGATAATAATAATACTGATAATAAAAAAAGAAAAAAAAAAGTGATGCACAATGCAATCTCTCACCACCCGGTGACCGATGCCAGACACCCCTTCCTGAGCCCAGATCAGCCACACTTCCAGGCAACACCCCCAGTTTATATACTGGGCATGACTTTCCATGGAATGGAATATCTCTTTGGTCAGCTCAGGTCACCTGTCCCAGCTGTGGTCCCTCCCAGTTTATTTTGCACACCTCCTCACTGGCAGAGCATGAGACACACACAAAAATCCTTGACTCAGAATAAACACAATTCCAAATCCATAACACAGCCCGGTAACAGCTAGTGAGGAGAAGTTGACTCTATTCCAGCTGAAACCCAGACTCCATAGTGAAGTGGTACAAACCATCTATGGGTATGGAATTATACACTGTATTTCCAACTATGTGTTATGGCAAGAATAAACCAGTATTGAATCAGTATTCCTTGGTCTTGCACTATTTTTAAGCCAATGCAGAGATGTTCTTGTATAATGTTCAAGTAGTATTAGAGAGTTTCAGTTATTTGAAACCAGCCTTATAGCTAACTTTAAGGATTCAAAGTTTCCCATTTCTTCTTATATTCCTGGTGGTAATCTGGGGTCCAAGTGTAGAGGTGGAGCAGAAGGTTAGCAGCTCTGATTTAACAGAATAATCAAAGCAGTACTGTGAGGAGTGCAAATACATTTATTTTTCCAGGCTATAGGACTGATCCCACAAACTGCACTGAAGATTAATATCCCACCCTTTTTTTGATGTGAATAAAGTACATGCAGCATAAAATTATTAGCAGACACAGTGTGCTGGTACACTGAGCTTCCACCTGCACCTAAGAAAAGAATGATCATTTGGAGGTATTTACTATCCCCATCTTGGCTGAGAGTTCAGAGCAGCTTTCCATTAGAGGAAACAAGAGAAGACAACAACAGACACAGGGGACACTCTTTGATGAGAAAACGCCTAGGAAAAAAATCAAGCCAAAAATGATGGAAAATGTAATGGGTATCTACATTTTCAACCAAAAATAAAACTGAGTTTCTCAAAAACTATGTAAAATTCGATGTCATATGTCTTCTTCCCTCCTGAGGAACCAGCTGCACTTTTTTCCCAACATCCACATCTGTGGGGAGACAGTTTGATTCCTGAGACCACCCTGTACCTCTGCAGGACCCAGCTCTGCCTGCTGCTGACCTGGCAAAGAAGGGAGACCCATCCACTGTCTGCAATGCCATCTCCTGCTCTAAGGCCACCTGAAGGCACTGAGTTGCTCTCCTAATTTTTAATTTTTTCTACCCTCCCTGGTGCTGGCTGAAGAAGGAGCTGGGTGAACAGAAACTAAAAAACGGAGGAGACAATATGGGTGAAAATTATCCAGCACATGTTGCAAAGCCAAGTTTCAATTGCTGGAGTGAATTTACAGTACTAACTTTCAAAGAAAGTGTTTCCAAGGAGAGACCAGGCCAGGATTTCTCCTAGGGATGATGCTGGTATGAATTGTACTGAAAGGGAAGCCTGGACAAAGCACATAATGTGCCCTTGCTGTGCCAGAGATGGAAATTTAATTCCCAGGATGTCACTTGATGTTCACACTGGGTAATTTCTGCAGGACCTTTCTTTCCATCCAAAGAGCTGTTTTTCACAGTATTTCCCTTGTGCCGCATTTTTGTAATTTTTCATTAATATGCTGGATTTTTGTTTCTTTTTGCTGTATCAGAGGCAGTGTGACTGCTGCCTTCATTGTTGCATTTCTATTTTCTCAGATGATAAAACTGAAAAACATAGAACAGAACACGTAGCAAAGAGTATCACACTGTTTTGCAATCCCAAAATAGGAAGCCAGAGAAGATTAAGTGTCTTCAGTTAGAAAAGCTTGTTTCTGATGGTTTCTCTTTTCCAAGCCAGTTACAGGTTGAGATCAGAGACGTGTCCCGTGTAAATCAGGGCTTGCAGTACAGACAGGAGGATTTTAAACTTTTGGGACAGGGAATTGGGGAACACTGAGCTGAGGTGTGCTAGAGGGGAATCCTGGGATTGCATCTAGTCTGTTGTTTTCCCTGCATCAGGTTTGAACATATTTCAAGCAACATTTTTGCCCTGTTGTGGTTAGACGTTGCATTTCTGTTAGATTTCCTATGTGAAAAAATTGGAGCTCTTACTGTGTTTTTCCTTTGGCTTTGTAATTTGGGGCTGGCTGCTGCCTGGAGCCCTCTGTGATGAGGGAGAGAGAGAAAAGTTTATGAAGGCATTTGTAGGCATGTCTGGAAAAGCAGAGCTATCAAAGGAAACAGAATGGGGCAATGATGAAGTGGGAGGGGGGAAAAGTTAGAAAAAATACAGTAAATATGGAAAAAGTGTGAAAAAAGAGTGAAATCCTTCTGCAGTACAAAAATATTTCTAAATTACAGGCTGATCTCCTCATAGTTCTGTTGCTGAAAATCAAAACTGCTGCAACACAGCCTGAGTGCTCTAAGCCTTGATAACACACAGCAAGGGCCTGGCCAGCAACATCTGTACACCTTGTCCACAGAAATACACTCCTTTTTTTGTGGATAAAGGACTTCAAAAGTCCTGATGGGTTCTTTTCCTATATATAGAAACATTTAGGACAGAAAACTGCAGTCGTTCTAACCAGCAGCTAAATAACTTCTGAAAAGAAAACTCGGAGGGCAATCCAGTTGTCTAAAGGTTAAGGGAAAATGTGAAGTTTATTACTGAGAAAAGTGATCCAAACCTTTAGTGGTAACAGAGTGTCTGGCAATTTCATTGCATTTAATAAGATCTAAGGAAGAGCTTTTGTTCTTGCAGAAATACTGCCTCATTTGTAAGCAAGGTAAACTCTATTTATCCTATTTTGCATTTATTTTATCTATGCTTATACCATAAGTATAGATACCTTGAAAAGCAAATAAATGTACTTTTTGGGTTGTAAAATAGATCTTCTATATAAACAGCTAAAAAAAGTTAGAAATTAATTTCTTTTTCCTTGTGGAAAATACATTTTTCAGTTAAAACACCCAGAAAGCAAGATTCTAGGCATATTTTTAGCTACAAAAATGGAAACTTCTAAGTAGTTCTTTCAAGCAATAGAGAAATCAAAGCAGATTGTAAATACTGCAGAACACAGGCAGTACTTACAAAAATACTGTTTTGCTGAAAACTTAATTTCACATCAAAAATCAGTTTTGATAGAAAGCTTTTCATTAGCCAAAGAACCTATCATGCTGTTTGATACCCCAGCCAGGTCCTGCAGTGTCCCCACTGCTGCTCCTGCCATCCTCCTGCAAATCTTATCCACTGCCTCATGGAGCCATGGATCTATGCCCAGCTGTAGAGAGCAGCTCTGCCTCCAGACCATTTCCCAATAGGGAATGGCATCTGGGCAAGGATGCTCCTAGAGGTTAAGTCTTCTGCAGACAGCTGTGGATCCACAGGATAAATTATACTCTCAGTCCTCCCCTGCACGAGGATGGCAGCTGGCTGAGCATCAAGCGTTTTTCAAGAGCTCTTCACCACTTTTTCAGCTGTTTAAGCACCAGATGAAATTGCAATGAGTCTCAGCTGTCCAGCACTTCTCCCATCACTGATTATGAGGAGGATCCAGTCCTGGAGCTTGTCTTCCCCATCCTTCTCCCATTTCACTCTGTTTTGGTCTTCTAGTGTCTGCATGCTGTAGACAAAGGTAAATATAGTGGTTTAAGATGTGTAAAATGATTAATCAATGTACTTTAGACTAGAAAAGTGCTGGAGTTTGACACGGGGTAGTCATGCTGTGCAGCCCTAATGCTGGTGGAAAGGTGTGCTGGCAGGAAAGGTGCCTCTTTATGTGACACATAAAGACAGCAGAGAAGATATCTGGGTCTGTTTGTCTGGCCATGTCTGACTTCACCATTATCATCTTACTGTTGGCACAGAGACACTACCACAGGCTCACCAGCAGGCATTAATCATCCTACTGTGAGGAAAAATAGAAGAGAAACAAAAAAACCACCAAAAAGCAAAAATAAAAGGCTAGCTACATTTTTCCTCTCTAAAAGAATGGATTTCTTGCATTTATTTACAGAACACAAAAAATATCTCCTAGATTTATATTTATATATTAGCTTGAAAAATCCTTCAAGGTTTCTGGCAGTCAACTTGGAAAATGCTATGTCTGAGCTTTTCAGATGTTCCCTCTGAATGAGAGCTCTTTCAGCATCCCTCACCACTGAGTCAGGATATTCAGGGTATCTGAGGAGGCTTGTTTATCTGAAACCCACTGCTTTCTTTCCAGCTCTCAGTGTTGGATAGCAATCCCTTCTGGGTGATTTTACAGCTGAGAGAAAGCTTTGGTCATGATGCAATGACTTCTGAATAATCAACCACCAGAACAACCCAGATCACTGCAATCTGCTCCTCAGACTCACCTCCATGAAGGAGGAAGATTCCATTCTGCTCTTCACAGATGGTCTGTGGCCAGAGAAGGGTGTTGCAGAATTTCTTTGGCTGGGAACAGCAAGTGGATTGCCATGCTGAGGACCTGAGAAAGGGACATGAATTAGCAGAGCTGCCTTCAGAGGACTGACATGAAATGCTTGGCCACCCTTGTTAACCCATTTATGATAATGAATGAAAAAAGCAGCCCAAAAAGCCCTAAACAAACAAACAACAAAAAAATTAGAAAAAAAACCCTCAAAAACCAAAACCAAAAACTACCCATAAAAGTGTTGCACACTAAATGTTTGATTTACTTGCTTGGATACTTGTTTCTGGATAAGAGCTAAACCTAATAGAAAACACTCTGGTTTTCATGAATTTATCCAAGCTTGTGAAACCTTCCAGACATTGATCTTTCCGACATTGTATATATAAAAACATGGAACAAGTGTCTGGTCCAGTCAGAACTTGTAAGGTTTTCTTAAATGAGGAACAAATAGGATACATTACCAGTGATGTGACTGTGCAATTTTTTTAGTCATAAATCTATATATTCAATTTAAAGCAAGTTTTCATGGCTGGTCATTCTAACCTTCCCATCATGGGTCTTACAAAGTTTAAAATTAGTATTAAAGACAGACTGCAATGCACTGATTGCTCTGCCCTGAGCAAAGCCATATTTGAGCCTGGCATGGTTTGGTCATGTTTTTGTATGTCAGAGGCTTCACACACACCTGTGCCACTGCAAAAAAACACTTAAAAGTCCATTCTGTCTTCTGCATTGTTCCCTCACTGCTTTCACTACCACTTTTTCACAGAAAGCATGACCTAGATCTATTTTCTTGACAGAGAGGGAGGATTTTCCCTGTAGGAACCTGGCTGTAATATGAATGCAGGAGAAGTGCAGTGATTATCATTCTGTGTATGTGATTTGGGGGCAGTGAGGGACCACACAGCAACTATCACTGGCTTGAAATGGTGTTTTAAGATGCTAGGGGCTCCAAGGGAAGATTTTTGCATGTTTCTAAGACAGATGGGGAAATTTAGAAGGATAGTGTCTGAAAACTACTCTTTTTGATCATACTCCACAAACACAGCACTGTGAGCTGAGTTAAGGAGTAAGGGTCACTAGATAATGTAAGACATTGTGGTAATGGCATTTTCCAACCAATTTTGTCATTATCTTTGCACAGAATTAACCTACATTTTTAGAGGGGAGTGCAGAGAATTTAAAAGATAAATGCTTCTCACACTGCTTGCCCAAAAATATTCAAATATTTGTTCATTCTGGATGGGTAAATGTCCTTTGGCAATTGATGCCATTATTGATCTTCACTGCATGAGTACAGCTAAGTAGGAGCCATGGGCTTTATGTGTAACAAACAGAACAGGCAAACAAGTATGAGAAATAACAGGGTTTATGTTTTAAAATTGATTTATTTATAATCTATTTGTGCTGGGGAAGGAGGAGGTGAGACCATATTTAAGAGTACCAAGATGTTGTAATGCTGCTCATGTAAAAAAATTCTGACCTTATGAAGAAATAACATGTTATACCTACAACCTCTGATTTTAAACTTACCCCTGACTTTGAGTCTCTCCCTATCTGCTTGTACAGCAATGCTGTGGGCTCTTTCACTTATTTCTTGGGCAGGTCAGTAAAGACAAATGAGGAAAACAGTGGGATAAAACAGTACTCAGCCTCAACAAGGGCAGTAAAATGTGGTCAATAGTCTTTCCCTCATACTGGTAATTTTTGATGGAAGGTGAAATTAGGTTTAATGACTCAATAAAAACTGCTCACAATCCACATAAATTCATTTTTGGATTTCAAAAATACAAGACCTCAGGAACTCTGTTGGATGTAGCTGAACTGATTAAGCCTGTTGGGCAAGTCTTTGCACTGTTTTTGGCTATGGTAGAGGTAATTGTCTTCACAGTAGCTGTTTTGGGG
>VZRX01016776.1:109019-124487 GCA_013398075.1 Notiomystis cincta | reverse complement strand
AAGAGTTTTCTCACTTTTTCCCTTCCAATTTTCTTGCCCCCATACAGCCTGAACAAGCAGACCTCTGGTGCTTAGTTGCCAGCTGAGGTTAAACCATGACACTCCCTCATGCCAGATACCGTGCTCCACATTTCTGACTGCTGCCTCAAACTGTTCATGAAGCTGGTGTAACCCTTGCAGGCTGTTGTCCCTGTAGGATGTGCTGGTACTCTGTCTTGCTACAGCTGTGACAACAGTGTTAGGACAGAGGGCAGAGGTGCAAACATTGAGCAATTACCAGGAGTAGTTTTATTCTCCTCTCAGTACTATGTGCCAAAAATGTGTTCCAAGCTAGATTTTGTGGAATCCTAAGGCACACGAGACAGATGGAGATGCAACTGCATTCCTCAGTATTATCTTGGGTACACTTAAGCCTAGTGGACAACTATTCAGTTTACTAGCTTGGAACATAAAAAACACATCTTTAAGTTTTTCTGGTTTGTATTAATAAATGTTTTTGCTAATGATTTTTTTTCTAAATAAACTCATATTGCATTTGAGAGAAGCCCATCTCTGTGTAGCAAGTATTTGGCAGTCTGAAACTCTGCAAGAAGTAATTTGACACACATCCAGCTCCCCATTCAAAGAGATATTAACCTTTCATAATCAGCTGTAATTCCTGCTGAGAATTCAGTGTATACTTAAAAGGAGTTTCTTGTATGAAACTATCACTTCAGTTGACCTCATAGATGAAGATCTTTGTGCAAAACCAGCAGAGGCTATGACTGATCACCAGCTTAAGTACTCTCATTTATTAAAGGACAGTGCAAAAGGTCTAAGAACTGCTTCAGCTGAGGTACAAAATTCTCTTAACAATAGTGTTTCACTGAAAATGGATCTGTAAAACTGCCTCACCCCTATGAGGCAGAAAAATAGGCTGTGGTTTTACCTTTGGGGGGCTCAGACAGTATGTATGCAAAAAGGAACTGTGACATGCCAAAACAGGACACAGAGGAGAGTGAGGGGACTTGGGGACTCCACCTCCATCCCAGGTGATCACTGCTTGGGAGTCCTGGAGCATGTGGACATTTTCTTTCCCCTTGTAGTGAATGCCTGGGGCTGCTGGGGACCCCTTGGTGCTCCCATGAATGCAGTACCGGGACTGTATGTCCTGGCTAGGCAGAAAAACACATGTAAGCATGACAGCTGCATCTAAACCTTTCAGGAATTTGTAATTTACGGACTAATCTGCAACCATGTATGCATGTTCACCTTCCCTATCCTGAAGGTTTGGTGCTCAAGAAATTACAGCTCCAGCAGTATTGCCACTGCTCTAGAGCAGGGTAGGTGCATAGAAGAGACTCAGAAAGGCAAGGCTGCTTCCTCAAACAACAGCATCATATATAAGACAAGCTGTGTCCACTGGAATCCTCCTTCAACGTGACCAGGGAAATTCAGGATATCCTTGATCTGCAAAAGTGGGATGAAGAAATTAGACGTGCTTGTAGGTGACTGTACAAGGCTTTGTTGTAGCCTGCCCAACCATCACAGCCAGGCAGCAGCCTTGAAACCAGGATGCAAGAGAAGACAATCAGAAAAATGAAAACATCAATGGCATTTTACTTGTCTGTTAGTTAAAGTTATGCAGACAAGAGGAATATCATGATATGCCATTTATCTGCAGGTTCTTAGTAGTAACAAGATTTTCAGAACTAGATGTTTGACTCCACGTTTTCCAGAGGAGACAAATGGATTCAATGGAGAGCAGAAAGTGTGAAACAAGCTGAGAATCATGCATTGTCTCCACTTATCACCATGCTATATGCCTGTGATAATTAGTGACAAGTTCTGTGCCCAATGACATGGAAAATGAGAAAAATTATAGTATTAATCACAGTGGTGTCAGCTCTCTGGAGAGCTGAAACATAGATATGCATTAGATTTTGTAGTCTACAGTGTAATTCAATTAATTTCTTTAGCTAAATGTGTATTAAATTAATCCTTATTAATCTTTTATGAAAAGACAGTAGAGTGGATCTGAGGGTAATGATTGCATTATTTTCCTCCACACACAAATAAAGAGATTATATAAACAGACATCATGACACAAACATAAGAATAGAATAACTCTCTGACCAATATCACACCAACTTTTACTCAACTTTTAGGTCTCCACCAGTGAGTAGCAGTGGTAGCTTTTGGACAATAAGAATGGAGGTTATGTCCAGCCAGTGGACTGGGGGCTCCTAAGCTAAAAGTAGAATGTGACCTATTATGTTTCCTAAGCAGTAAAAGAACCCTTACATTAGTAATTTTGGCTACTGAAATATCCCGCAAAAATAAGTAATATAATTTAATTGTAGCCCAACAAATAATTCCAAATTTTTAATTCTGTCATATGTCTATATGCAAACACAGCTTATGTATACTGGCAGGACTGGGAAAGCACTTTTAGCACCTAGTCAAGCTTTCCAGAACTGCCTTTCCTTCAGACTTTGAGGAAGTTGGCAGAATTTATTCACAATCACATTGCTGTCAAGGTCATGAGATCTCAATCAACATTAGGGATTAGAGACAGAGGCCAAAAGAACCCTTGCCCACTCAGTATTCATGTGTCAACTGAGATCAGTTGTTTAATGCTTCCTTACAAACATCAATAGATAATAAAACTGAAAGTGATTGCTTGAACCAACAAACTAACCCATCACTAATGGAAATACTGCTGACAGGACTTTGAAAGGCAGTGATGGATGAGAAAGGAAAATGAGAGAAAAAAAGGAAACTCTGGGATGTTTGACTCAATTTTGTGTGATGTCTCTCTTGGGAAAGAAGAGGCTTTGGAGATTAGTGGCTGTAACCCTCTCAGACCTCCTCACCAAAGATAAAAGGTCTTTACAAGGCAGTGAGTTGGCATTGGACATGGGATAATGTTGCTTTGGTAGATACTGAGGAGTATCATAGGATTGCACTCACATGGCCTCTTTAGACTATGGACTGGATTAAGAGGCAATTAAAGCTTGGTTTTCTTTAAATAGAAAGATGAAATATTCTTTCATGTTTCAAGGAAAAAACATTATTTATTGTTCTTCAAAGCTTAAATTAATCATAGAATGCCGAATGGATTTTTTTATTCCTAATTGGAATCCTTTATTTCAGATAGATATATTTAATTTTCAGTTGAATTGGAAAGTAATTTTAAAGACAAATAGATTCCTCTTGTGAAAAAATTGCCTTCGCTTGTAATTTTTCTTCCTTTTGAAAGTCCCATTCAAATATAAAGACAAATATGAAGCTACAGGCTTTGTTTTCAAAAGTGCATATCTATCACGACTTTTTTGATGCAAAAACATGATAAACTCTTTGATGTAGCCTTGATAAGATCCAGATGTTCTTGGATTCACGCAAACAAGATGGATATATCTTCAAAGCAGAAAATCTTCTAGTTCTTTTTGTCTATGACAGATAAGCACCCCTTAAAAAGAAAGAAAATGGCAGAATTTATACTTAAAAAAAGGATAGAGTTTGAAGATACATTTCATTCTGTTTACTACTTGGCAATGTAGGCTCTACAATGATTTGTTTGTAAGAAATAAAATGCTTTTTATTCCAATGGTGTTTAGTGGCCAGGATACTTTTGCCTTATGTATATTTTAAATATCAAATTTAATTTTTTTACTGGTCCATAAAAGCCCCCATTTGGGAAACATGCTTCTGCCTTTGCAGGGAGAGAGACATCCAGTAGTATGAATGTGACAGTGCAGCTCAGGATCTGCAGTTATATCATCTGCTACTGATTTACTCTTGGACTATTTAGTAAATGAGTTCAGACCCAAAAATATGAACACCAAGAAAACATATGGCTGGACTCTCAATCTGTATTAACATCCAACAACGCTATTGATATCTCCAGACAGTGTACAACCTCAGAAAATATGCTCTTATTAACATGCATCACAACAAATGAAGCAGTTGTGATTTTAGTTTGTTTCAGCGGCTGAAGTATATCAATCAGCCATGAAGCCCTGGAAGACCAAAGATTTTGGAATCACAACTTCTAGGGAAAAAAGGAATCAAAAAAGGAGACTCCATTTTACTTCACAAGTTGCTTGAACACATTTTAAAGAAATTTTTTGACAAAAATTTCTACAAAAAGAAAAACTGAAGAGCATAAAACATTTAAAAATGGTGTGGTTCAGTCTTTGTTGATCAAAGTATTGTTTCAATTTTTGTTGCCCCTTTCAATGTCATTTGATCAAAAATAGGAGAATCCTGAGTATCTAACACTATTTTATGGTTGGTTGGTTCAATCATACTGGGATATAACTTGATTGATTCAAAGTCTCATTTATTCTCCAAGACTTCCTGCTATGGAATAAAATAAAGTTTGACATTAAACAGTTTCCTTTGAAAGAAAGAATGTGGGGCTAGAGTGAGGTTTTCTTGGAAAGAGGGTGTCCAGCACAGATCAATTTTTCTGGCAGCCAGGAGGGGAAAAAATATCAAGATATCATTAAGATTGTTGATGTAACATCCTTGTGTGACCTGTAGTGAGCTCTGATATTAGCAATTTCATTCCTAGTGCCAAGCCATTGTCTTTCAGCTTCCATGAAGCAGCCAGTGCTGGTATCCTTCTCTGTATCAGGCTGGAGGCTCCCAGCAGAAGGGTTCACATGATTTTGTGCTCCCTACATATGATGTTCTTCTCTTGTCTTACTGTGGGGAACACAGAGCCCAGGAAAGAAGAGGAAATCACAACTGTTCTTAAAAAGTCATAATTCCCACAACAAAACAAGTCAATGCAGAGGGACCTGCCAGTGTCCTTCTAGAACCATGACAATTTTGTCGTTTTTTCTGAGTTTTGTAGAGAAATTCTAACTTGGTTTTGGTTGGAGATATGTGGCCAGTTGGAGATGATGAAAATGAATATGACAAATGAAAAATATGTTTGTATAAGTCACTGGGGAAGTGAGTTATGTTGTTTTCTTCAACTGTCTCAAGCTGGAGACTAATGGTTGTCTTTCTCAAATAAAACAGTAAAGCCAGGATGCTGGAAGCTGATTTGCAATTCACCTACCATTGCCACAGGTGTGATTCAGAATTTTGGGTTCACTCTCAGAAATGTGTATGATGCCCTAGAGTGGGCTGATCTTGCAAGTTTTCTTCCTTCCTTGTAGATGCCTATAAAGCTACTCTCAGCCTGTAGATAGTGAAGAGCACAGGTCTGCTAAGAGCCATGAAAAGGGGAGAAATGTTTCTATCAGGCAAGAGTAAAGAGGTCTCCCAAGAGCTTGAAGAGGTACTGATGTGCTACAACCTGGAGAAATATTGAGCCATTTTCTGTCCTGTTTATTTAGACAAGAATGGTTGAGTCCCTCCTAAAAAATGTGCAAACTTTTTCAGATCTTTTTGGGTTTTTTGGCTCTGTTGTGTAGCTGACATTGTAAGCCGTGCTGGTGAGCTTACTCTGCTGATCCAGAAATAAAAGCTGCCAATTGCCTGGTTTGAAGCAGAGGCAGCTTGTTCTGGCTAATCCAACCAGAAGTGTCATTGTACATATCATTGACTGTTTTTTTCATACCTGTCAAGGAAAGCAAAAGGCTGATAAATGATTATTCTCTTACCTGCTGGCTACATTTGAATGAACGGGATTGCAAGCAGGTGTTACAGAAAGCACTCTTACCTGGCACTGAAAACTTTTCCAAAGAGCATAGTAGAAACCTGTGAATGTCTTTTCACTCAGCAACATGCTAGAAAACTGCTAAAAGTTCCCCAGATCCCACCAGTGGTGGTATTTTTTGCAGCTTAGTGGAAAACAGAGACTGGCTGAAGTCTTTCAGCCACATTGGTTTCTGATTTCCGTTCCCCTGTTTGTTCAGCATTTTTCTGTGCCTTTCTGGAATACTTGAGTTCAACAATCTGTCACTGCTGTCCTAGGAAAATGGGGTATTTTAGTACTTCCTGCATGCAGAGCCTTGCCTCCTGGGTTCAGCAGCTGCAGGCAACAGCCAAAGGCTATTAGCATTACTTTCTGTATTGTTACAGTGCCCAAAAATCCAAGGTGAGAATCAGGCCTGATTGTGATGGGCGTTGAACAAGCACAGCTGGAAAGTCCTGCTCTGAAGGATTCATGAACCTTTCATCAGTAATCCTGACTATTATAATTTACAGACGTGCACTAGTGGAACCTAGGGCAATTTAGCCTGTGAAATATATAAGCATGGTGTGGAGTAACTTGAGAAAATGGCACAAAGGCATATTTCACATGAAAAATTTAATCCATGTGCCAAGTTTTAGTAATTTCCTCTATGGCCATTGAATGATGGGGAGGATACAAGAGGAAATTCAGAGCTCTGCTCTGAATCACAGCCTGTAAAAGCTCTTTCCCCGCATTCCCTGGGGGAAAAAAAGACCAAACCAAAAAACCACCAAAAAACCCATTTCCAAGATGGATGCAAATGGCAGGTTTCATGTATAGGCAGCTTTAACACCTCCAAACCCAGAGTTTCACAAAAAAATGGACCCTGATAATAAGTCTGATTTAAAGCATGCCAGCACTAAATAATTCTTGGAATATGTGCTGTTATAAAAATTTAAATGCATTATACAGTTAAGTTAGTTGTAATGAAAGGGTTTGATATAACAACTGGAAGTTTTAATTTCTACAGAGTCATCTTGATCCATTTCTTCTTACCTTATTACTATATTAAACACTGATTTTAAGTTCATACCTAATGCTGTGAGCAGGCACTCTTTTGCATTTCAATGTTAATCTAAGTAACATTAATGGAAAATTCTTAAACCTAACAAAATAAATTATTCTATGTTCATACCGTAGTTTTAGAAGTTATTATTATTATTCAACTATATAGAAGCTGTTTGCTTATAAAAAATAACCTAGGCTATATGTGTTATATATAGACATTTATATAAAATGTAAGATTATCTATACAAGGGAAGGGCACCATATCATATTTTATCTTGTTGGAACATCGTTGCTTTTCACTACAATCCAGAATTACTAGAAAGAAGATAAGAATGAAAGGCCACAGCAGATGATTCTGAGGGTCTGTACAGCTCAATATCCTCTCTCTAACTGGGTCCCAGAGCAAGGGAGTGAAGGGGAGAGCACATGACCAGGCTGGATGTGCCAGGCACAGCCTCGGGTCTCAGAGCTTACAAGACCACTGTGGCTTCTGCATATTCTGTAACTCTTCATGAGCTGATTTTCCCCAGACTTGTCCTGTCTCCCATGGCCCCATGTGAACTTTTAGCATCACAACACCCTGCAGCCAGACCAGCCACATCCCAAGCTTTCAAAAGTGTGTTTGGAATAGTAACAAGTAGGTTTACAAAGTAAACCTTTTGGTTTACTTTGATGGCCCCTGTTCTTTTACTGAGAGAGGCAGAAAATCAATAGTCCCTGACTCACTTTCTCCCTGTGATCTCCATGATTTTATGGAGTTTGAAATTTCTGGAATTGCTGGAATTTTATTCTAAGGAAATGTCTGTGGAGCAGACATCTGGTTCTCAAAAATTCAAAGAGAAGATTGTAATTAGCAATAATGCCAGCCCTTTCAATAGATCATTCTCTAGTGGCTTTGGACACTGTGGGTGGCATATGAACACATATTCTTTCCTAGGTATCAAATGTTTAGAATCTATTTTTGTTAGTGAGCTGCAGAAAAACACAGACACGTGCAAAACAACAAACTTTTCATTTAATTTCTGTGAGAGGAGACAAAAATCCAGGGCTTGCCAGCTTCATATTGTTAAGATGACTCCTAAATACAATGCACTGTGAAAATTTCCATTAACTGCAGACACAAAAGTCTTACATTTGATTTGCTTATAAAAACTTTTTTGTACCATGTAAAGCAGAAGATTTGCAACTTTTTAGGATATTTTGGAATTAGACACTTAGTGTTATAAAAGAGCTTGAATTGATTAACTCCACCTCTAGTTAGAGAAAGTGATGCCTGTACTAATAGTTCACCAGACATCCTTCAAAAAAAGCCTCTTCCTATAATCTCAGATTGCTATTATGAATCTCACAAGGTCTGAATATACTTAGAAAACATTTTCAAGCATTGTTCTCCAAATCATCCAAAATTATGGCAACTCCAAAGGCTTGCTGACATTTTTGAAGTTACTGAGTAGCACTGAGGTATCTATGTGATTCATCAGCAGTGTGAGGCAGCTGGGGCAACTGAAGACAGAAATATTTGATTTGATTTGATTGTTGCTGTTGTTGGATTGTTGCTCCATACAATGTGGAAACTGAAGGCATTATGGAAAAGAACAGGGGAGGACAATTTGGGATAATTTTGTCATTTATGATGCATGGAGTCACTATGGAGAATTCATTTTTTCATACTTGGTAGGGATACCATCTGTTATCAACAAAGCTTCAAATAAGTATTGCATCATTATTTGCTGTTATGTCAATGCTATGTGTTTCAAGTACCATGATTTTGCATTTTGTTTCTATTTAGAAATCTGGAATATTATGAATAAGCAGCAAATTTCTGCTGAGGAGTGCTGGAAGACCTTCACCAAATAAAGGTGCTCAGATTTTGGATAATCTGGCAGGTAACAACAGCTGGGTTGCAGCTGTCTGGAGCAGGAGACAGAGGGCAGGGCCAGACCTGGAGCTGAAGTGTTTGTACAAGAGATGCTGCTGGCTTTCCTTGGCTCCTAAGGAGCCACGTGTGGCTCTGGGACAGCATCAAGAGAGTGAAGAATTTGCAAAGTTATAGGCAGAGAGGCTTTGCCTCATTTTTCCAGAAGTCTGTGGTGTATTATGTTAGCTATTATTACTATTGATAGCAGTGTGTGCTACAACCAGCACACTTATTATGCTTAACATTAACAGCAGATTTTGTAGGATGATAATAATAATGCAAAGGGAAAAATAAAGCAACAAGTTAAACAACTGTGAAATTGTTCATTGCTTCTTCAATACTCCATTAATCACACAGCTCACTGATGGATATTGGCTGCAAACCAATGTGACAGATGGTGAATAAAAATCAATGTCTTTTAAAAACCACCCACAGCAATATATTTCAGTTTTACATTTTGGGTCTGCGTCTCTTCTCCTAGCCATGAGGTAACACAGCATAAATACACAACTCTGTGAATAACTGCAAGGAAAGGAGGTCCAAATCATCTTCAAAATAAAATGTAGGGACATTGCTTAGAAATAAATAAACTTATTTTGGAATTTATTTTCAAATGCATTATGGAATTTGTACTAATAAAATAGGCAATTGATTGTGTATTTAAAAGTCAAATGGAAATAAAGAATTGCCATTGAGAGACTGATGTCTAGGTGATGCAGAGTCATATTTGAAAGATTTTTATGGAGATTGCATAAAGGAAGGCTAATTTTTTACCCACTCTTCACTACTGTACTTGTCCTGCAATCCTTGTGTTATGGCTTCTTCTGTTGTCAAGACCACGTCCGACATAAGAGTCAACAGGATTAATTTTCTCTCTTCCAGTAATTTTCAAAATTTACTAATTTGATAGCATTATAAAACATTCTGTAGTTGAAATGTGGATACCTTTAGAATTTTCATGTACTTGCATGTACTATGCTTGTTTTGAAATTTAACTCACAGATTTATCTTCAACCAAAACTATTTGGGAACCGAAGAAGAATGACTTTAAATATTTTTGGATAGAAAGTAAAACATTTCAAAACTTCAAATGTTTTGTTTCCATACTTGAAAAAAAGAGTTCTGATTTCCATTTCTAAGTGAGGTTTTTCAAACTTCTAGGCTGCTCAAAGTAGTTGTCCTATGTCAAATTGTCAGGCATAGGCAACAAGAAAATACCTACGAAAAAATTCCCACTCTGATGGATGTCACCCACTGATTTACACCTAGTTTGCTCCTTTCCATTTTGTTATTTCACTCTGTGATATCTGACACATTTGCTTTCGATTACTGAACTCCTTTAAGCATGCCCCTTATCTCCTTTTCAGAGCATCTGTCTCTTTCCAAAGATATACTTATCTAATATTCCACTTATGGTGCCTATTTAGATTAGATATGGAATGTGAGTGCAGTGATTCATGTGAGTGCTCTGGTTCCAGTCAGGACAGGGTTAATTTTAACCCTGTCCTGGCCAGAAGCAGGATACAAAGGAAAAACCTTTGCTAGAAAAATAATGGTTCTGAATTCCACTGGGATTAGAAATTATGGATCCAGGATTCCACCACATCTCTCAGTTTGCAACCACCTGGGCAGAAAGAAGATAACCAAGAATCGCTCTTCAGATGGCTTCAGACAGATGTGGAGGCTGAAGCAGAAAGGTACACAGAAAATGTGGCATTATGACCTGAGCCACAAAGCACAGGCTGGGACAAAAGCCAGCAGGAAGAAGCTGTCCCAGCAGCAGAGCCCCAGCTGCCCTCGGAGGTGCCAGCTGGGCACCAGCGCAGGGCTGGGCTGGTCTCACATGTGCACAGGTGCTGGGTGGGTGAGGGACAGCCCAGCAGCAGGATGGTGGTGTTGGCTCTGAGCAGTTTTAAGGTGCTGATATAATGCAATCAGCTACAAAAGTCAAATCAAGATTTTTGACCATTTTCTTTAGTGGTTAGCTATATCAACAAGGCAAAATCCTGCTGCTAGGTTTGATTGGCTGAGTATAGTTAAGGGCACGTAACATTGTCTTGACAATTTAAGTTTTAGATCCAGATTTGTTCATTGCTTCTGGTACTACTGCAGGTTTGGGTTTTTTATCAGATATTTTACAGCTAATATTTTCTATTTTGTTGTTGCTGTGGTTTTGGTTTCTTTCCCTAGAAAACTTTCTTAGCACAAATCCTAAAAGAATAAGCCAGGAGCTGCACAGCAGCACTGATGAAACTTCTAGCATCCAAAGCATCCACAATTAAAGCCCATTATTTCAGTTTGTTTTACAAGATAATACATCTCAAAAAATCCTATTAAAAGTTAAGACCAAAATACTCATTAAAAACCAATTAAACATCTTTAAATGTTTAACAGCTGTATGAATTTTATATTGTGACTGAACTGTCAACCAGAATGTTTCATTAGCAGCTCTCTGCACTGTAAAACTGCAGGGAGCAGATATGGTATATCTGGAGCATATGAAAAACAATTTCACAATGTGTAAAATCAGAAAATCTGAATAGGTTTTCATTAAATGCTTTGATGGTCATGAACTGATTGTAAACAGAACATCATGTATCAGGATAAAATCTATAGCATATTAATATCCCAAACAGCATGCTCCAAGTAGGTCTATGAGACAAGGACCCATATCAAGTGTTGATGACTTTACTTTTAAAAATATACTGCATAAAATAGGTGTTTTACTAACAGAAACTACAGATGGTCCCAGTCCAGAATGTGATCCAAGCACGATTTGTGGTCCAAAAGTTAGCATCAACATTGCTTATTTACAGGGGGCAACATAAGCAAAGGTGAGTGGAATTGCTACATCTCGTGAATCCTTTGGAAGTTTTCCAAATCTGCCATTTCCCTAATTGTATCACCTTTTAAATATGTCCATGTAACTACTTAGACCAAAGTGATCAAGCCTGAGGATGAATGGCTCTAACCTTGCATCCCTTCTATTATTTCTTGGGAAAACAAGTTGCCATAGGAGACTGACCTGCTACAGCCAAAGCCTCCTGCTTCTGTTCATCTGTTTATATCTTCCACCTGGAAGACACAAGGCAGCTGCCCACTCCCCTCCCTCCTCCTGCCTCACATATCCTGCAGATCCTGTAGATCTGCACTTATTTATACTCTGGTTTGGGTTCTCACTGCAGCACTGTAATCCATGGAGAATGCACTCCAGCACTGCTGCCAGAGTCCTGTGCAAGAAAGGCCATAGTGAAGTGGAGAGAGTGGGACCAGGATCCCACCAGAGATGTGGAGGACAAGGAGAAGGCAACTGAAATGACACCACCCTCATTGCATGAAATGTGGGGATTTTTGCACTCAAGGGCCTGTGGCAAAGGAAGCTCTCACTTCTTGTCAAAACAGATAGAAAAAGGACACCATCAGGGTATATCTGTGTAGACAGCATGAGTAGCTGGGGATTAAGACTAAAGTACAAAATAAGAGGCATGTGAATGTGACATGCAAATCCACCCACGTGTCTCTAATTTGCAAACACCAGTTATTAATTGTGTCAGAGCATCACGATCCCCTTACCACAGAGAGAAATCCATCTGAGGGATGGCAAAACCAACGTATGTTTGGATACTTTCCAGGTTATGTAGTTCAGGGGAAAATAAAACTCAGTACCAAGTCTCACAAAACTGACCTTTGTCTGTTTCAGAGTTAAGAAAAAGATGTTGCCTTTTGGCTAGAAAAAAACTCGACGAGTTTTAATAACATATCTGAAATGATCCTAGATCCGCACCATTTTTATTTCAGTTTTTCAAAAAGCCTTTGCAAAATCTTTGGGGAGAAACACCTAATCTACAGAGTCAGCCATCATGCTGCAGAGGAAGAAAACTGTATCTTTTATATTTCTGATACTGGAGCTTGTAACGGAACAGAGCACATGTTTTTCTCTGCTCTGCTGTCAGCTATTTTTTCTTCTCTTCGTTTGATGCTTGGCAACAACAGAATTTATTTTCCCTGTCCGCACTGACTGAAGTGATGTGGTGCCTTCCTTCCTTGCTCTCAGCACTACTTGAACACTACTGTATGCAGAGGGTAAGACAAGCCATTAGATATTAACTTTACAGAGTGAATCAGTAGCTATTTTGCAAAGCAGAAGTAAAGGATGAGAGAAGACAAATCATATTCACCCTGACATGTGGAGTAGTCTAAATCAGAAAAACATCACAACACAAAGGAGGCAACTTCTGTAAAACTTTAATCCTCTTTGCTACCTTCAACTTTTTGGAAAAAAAAAAACAAAAAAAAGTTGCTCTCACATGGCTGTTACCCAAACACCTGTTCTGCATATTAACCAGTGATTTTTACCTCCAGTGAGGTCGTTAAAGCATTTCAAACCCATCTTTACAAAGTATGCTCATTAAACAAAATGGACACGTAATCATTCTCTTCTAAAACATGTAAAGAATTTCTCTAGAGACTTATTTAGTCCTCTTTTTCACTCTGAAAATAATTAGGTCCTCAGAGTGAAGTGCCACACAGCTTTGGTAAGGACAGCAGAATGACTCCTTTTCTGTCCATTATGAGGTCCCTATGACAGCACACAGGTTCATAGCAGGAGGTGATGAAATAAGACATTACACCAAATGTTCTCCAGATGCAGCTTAAAAACTCATCTCCCTGAACCATTGCAGCCAGCTCCATTTAGACCATTCACAATCAAAGATTTGATTGAAAGAGTGTATCCAACAGGAACTCATCAACCCGTGTCACTAAACAAGAATTAGAGGCTTTAGAAAGAAACCCCTTATCTGAACCCAGGCCAAAGTCAGTGGATTTGCTCTAATTTGAACAGACTCAAGCAATCACATCCAGCACCTGCCAGAAGAACCACCCCTACAGCCTGAAGAGCTGGACTTTTCCAAATTTTTGTCCTGGTTAACAACCATTATCTTTTAAGACATGGAGGGCCAGGAACTCCTTCACATGTAAAACATATATTTTGCATTTTGCAGGTGTCATTTGAGCCCTGTTCTCACAACAGGATAATTCCTTCACTTCTGTGTGTGGGTTGGCAGGGAGAACAGGGACAGATGGTATTATTCCCAGTATAAAAGGGGGAATTTCGGCACAGAGGAGTAAAGATAAATATTTATTCATTTGAATGTCCTGTTTGAAGAAGTAGGGTCTGAATTTCCAGAGAGCTTTATGCTATTTAGAAATATGTGTTCAAAATAAGACAAATTACAAAGACTCCAGCTGTGGTTGCTATTTATGCTTTTATAAACTACAGCTCCCAAGTCAGACAGCTGGAAAATGGGTAAAAATAAAACAATCCCAAAGACTGCCTGTGAAAACTTTGGTTTATCTGATCTGTCCAGGACTGCTCAAAGCATCAGAGGGTAAGATAGAACTAGAGCCCACTTTCTGGGGCAATGTTCTCTGCATATGGTGACACCTCTCCCTTTAGTAGCTGCCCGACCCTTAGCTCAGTGTCTGTGTGCTAAAACAAATTAAGCTCCTGATTCACTCCCAAACCAGCTCTGCACGAGGCAGCATATGAGGGAGTCCTGAGATTAAAGACCCAATGACCATGCACAATGCAATTTCTAAAATTGTAGTTTGCTCCACGACTTCTCCATGTTTTTTAAAAAATATTTCTTATATTAGAAACTGAAAACCCCAACCAAACAAAAACACAGTAGGTATTTAATACAGAGCCTCAGAATCTGAAATCTGGGCATGTCGTCTTTGCTTGTTCATTGGAACAAACTGAAGAAAATCCCATAATTTCATCATAATGATGAATGTCTTTCCCAGCAGAAACATTCTGATTCACTGTTGTTTAAACTAATGAACCTTCAGTAATGCATTTTCATTCTCCTTGAGGAACCAGCCCTAAAGAGGGAAAGAGATGTTCTGAGACCAAGTTATACACAAGTCTTCTACAAGAGAGAAATGAACCTTGAAAACTCTCTTTTTTTCCCCAGGGAAAGGTAAAAAATGAACCCTATAAAGTCATCCTCAATCCAGCCCTTCTCAGTGTCGGCTCCTCCTCTCTCTTTATTAGGCAGTTCCTTTACACCTTAGCAAAGCTGAGTTTTGATGCTTGGATTGATAGGTAAATGTATTTTGGCATGCAAATGGTAAATTCAGCATCCAAATGAAGTGTACCTGGCCATGAGCTCCCCACAGAAAATCTTGCTTAGCTTTATCATTTATTTTACTTTCAGGGAAATATACCTGGCAAGCTTTAGCAAATAACTAGTCTGTAAAAAATACTTGAACAGTGATAAAAAAAGATATATCCCCATGGTATTCTTTTCCATGTTTCTATTTTCAACTCTAAAACAAGCAAAGTAAACAAAAAACCCCAAACCTAAACCAAAGTAACTACATTTTTTTAGGCAATCAAGATAGTATATTTTACATTGACACATATCTTAAAAAATGGGTGAAGTATGTCATCAGAAATTAAATTAAAATATTCAGTCTGTGGTAGATGCTTAAAAAGAGAGTTTAATTTCAGATGCTTAAATTCTAGAAGAGTTATATAACTGAAAAATGATTAGCAGTGAGAAATATTGAGTAAGTTTAACATAAAGCTGGATCTGGAAGTAAAATTCTATTTCATTACTTTTTTTCAAAAGTAGTGCACATACCAGCTTATGAAAATTATTCATAAATTCATGTTATATTTTGATCTGTTGTCAACAATATAACTTTCCAATGCAATTGAGGAGCATTTCTTAACACTTTTTGAATTTTTTTTCTTTTATTCTCTTGATGTGACATTTTGACAGGTGATTTGCCTAAATTTGAAAGCCAAAAAAAAAAAAAAAAAAAGGAAGAAGAAAGTTTCGGTTTCATTTTTAGGAGT